>WUAW01018543.1:24450-39874 GCA_017165845.1 Thaumetopoea pityocampa | reverse complement strand
ATTATTGTGATAATTGTTTATTCCATGTAAATGTGTGTGCAATAAAGTATATTCTATTCTATTCTAATATGATGATATAAACAAATATGATGTATGATGATAATGATCTACTTGTGAACAATATTGAAACATTCTAAAAACTCTAACTAACAATAAAATTAATCGGTACCTTTTCAAGGCCTTTGGGAATTTTCACTTAGCGTGGTATTTAAAGGATTGATGAATAAAATATTATAGGTGTTTTGATCTCAATTTAAGTCAGTGTCTCTTATTAGATGTAGCAACTTGCTTTTTATTATCAATTTGAAGAGATATTTAATATATAATACATTACTGTTCAATCTGCCCGCGACCACGGCCGGTGCAATCCGATCGAAACGTAGAGGTAATAAAGTATTACAATTTATCGCGGGAAAGTCCCATTATATAATTTATAAATTTGAATGACCTAGATCTTCATCTCAAGGTCAACGGGGTATCGGCATTCTGATACCGCGTTTGACATTCATTTACGATAAAGTCATGTATAGATATTACACCGAGTACGCAGCCGCACGATAAGGAATACCACGTGAAACATATTTTTTATTAATTATTTTAGCATTGTACGACTATTAATATCAATGACACATAAATATAAAGCCACTAGTACCAAAACAGCACAACTGATTGTTTAACAAATTGTACTTTGCTCATTTTCACTTGTAAAAATGTTATTTAAAATCAGATTAGCTTAAATTTTCTTATTTATACACTCCTGGCTAAAAGTTTGAGACCACTTGTAAAAATCTTTGTTACCAACAAAATATTTCAAAAGTACATACGTTAAAGAGCTAATTTGAACCCCTGCATATTCTATTGTTATTCAAGAATTTCTAAGAATCATTCTTTTCGTATATTTTTAAGTTATCATCCTATAAAATTCTATTGTTCAAAACATCAATGAGCGCCGCGCAAGGACCATGTGGTAGTCATTTAATATTTTTATGTCATTGTAATATTTTTATGACCCGCTCTTTACTAATTATTTTGGTTTCGTTTGGCGTTAACCGAAATTCAAGATTATTTTAGCTTCCTAAAACATATTTTTTATTTGAGTTTTCCTGGAGTTAATCTTTCTCTATCTTAGTTAGTTTGAGCCCGTCGTTGTTACAGTGAAGACATCTTAAAATGGGAAAAGTGCGCGAAATTAGCAGCGAAACTCGTTCTGCCATAGTTGTTTTACACAGCGAAGGCAAATCTGAACGTGCGATTGCCTCTCCACTTAAGTTATCAGACTTGTATTCATAACACAATAATTCGATACAAGGAGACTGGCAGTAATCAAGATCGTTCGCGATCGGGAAGGCCGAGAGCCACCGCTTCTAGCGAGGATAAGTTCATCGTCGTTACCTGCAAGCGGAATAGACACAACAGCATCAGAAATTCGCGCAGAAGTGAATAAATGCCGATCTAAGCCTGTGTCATTGACTATAATAAAAAAGCGATTGAGAGATGCTAAGTTATTTGGTCACGTCGCCGTTCGAAAACCACTACTAAGGCCACAAAACAAATAGAAACGGATATAGTGGGTCTTTACCTATCAAAACTGGACTGAAGAAAACTTGAAAAAAGTTCTTTGGACAGATGAATCTAAATTTGAAATATTTGGTTCAAAACAACGATTTTTTGTTCGACGTAGTGCCGAAGAAAAGATGATGCCAGATTGTGTGATGCCAACTGTCAAGCACGGTGGTAGTTCTATTATGGTCTGGGGATGCTTCTCGGACCTTGGAACAGGAGATTTGATACGAGTCAAAGGAATCATGACAAAGGAGCAGTATAAACGAATACTACAGCAAAATGCCGTTCCATCTGGTTTAAGATTAATTGGAAATGGTTTTCTTTTCCAATAAGATAATGGTCCAAAACATAGTTCAAAATTATGCAGGGGTTATTTAGAATATAAAGAAACAGAAGGGGTGTTAAAAGACATGGTGTAGCCCCCTCAGAGCCCGGATCTAAACCGAATTGAGCTTTTGTGGGAAGAGCTTAATAGAAATGTGGGCAGTAACAACTGCCAAACAGTCCCTTGTCTTCTTGCGAGGAGGGACAACAGTCCCTCCTCGCAAGAAGACACGTGGAAGGCTTTACAAGAAAGCTAGAACAATATTTCATAAGATAAAATCGACAAATTGTTTGCTCGTATGCCGTGACTAGTGAAAAAAGTAATAAATGCAAGGGAGGGTTTTTTGCGGAAAAATCTCTTTAAAATATGAATGGCACTTTAACGTAAATGGTTGATATCTCTTGATTTTTTTGTTTTCTTCTTGATTAATGTGTATTAGTAAATAAGTATTTTAATTAATAATTAAACCTCTTGCTTTGTATTTTGAGTTTTATTTAGTTTTCCTACTTTGATGTAGTTGGTCTCAAACTTTAGGCCGGCAGTGTATATGTTCATCTGTCTGTTTACTACATTTACATAGGTTAACCGCTGAACCGTTCCGTAGATAGGTAAATAGGCGATGAAAATCATTATTATTTTTAGCTATTGGACACTGGCAGAACATAAGACGTGATAACTTATTTATTTACTTAATGTACAACTATCATTACAAAAACCAAATCGATAATGGTGGTAACTCTACTGTAACGCAACTTGGCTAAATTTAGGTTCTCTTGTCTTTTTGTAATGTCAAACGCCAAAACGAGATAGCAATAATTTTGGCGCTGTCAGTTTAGACACGTCAAAATTAAGTTTTTAGACATAACCTCGGAACGTGCAGATTAAATATACGCAAAAACTTGTGTCTTTTAACAGAAATTTAGATTGGCACTCGCTAAAATGTTTGCTGTCTTGTTTTGGTGTTTGGCATTAGAAAAAGAGAGGAGAGACGAAATTTATGTTACATCAGAATTGATACTAATGTAACGTAAACTAAATTAAATCACATTAAAATACAACTCTAAAACAATACTTGAGACTTATGGTGGTGGTTATGGTGGTGAGACGATACCATCGCTTTTGGTTCGGAATATTTGAGATTTGAATTACACTTGAGCACACTAGTATTTTTATGGATTCTCATTCATCTTCATTTTATGGATGAAATAGTGGGTCCTGACCGATGTCTCAATAATATTGGTCGTAACAGGGATTGTGGGGTTTACATACAGGGATGATGAACCCGTGGTTGTTTGAACCTACTGCCACATACCCCGCAGATTGACTAAAGATAGGATAACTCTAAGGAAGAAGACAGTGATACATAATTATCATTTATTTTAAAACACTGCACTGTAGCAGAACATTAGTAATGTAACAGTTGCGAATTGCTTCAGTGTACCTGCAATGTCATTTTAATGTAGGTTTGTTCATATGATTTTAAGCAGCATGAATTATAAACAGATTCAAGGAATAACTGCCATCTTCCAGCACACCTGAGTATTGGATGTAATCATTTTATTATAATAATTCGTCTTATGACTGGGTGTGCCTACCAGTGGGATTTAGAATTCTAAAGATGAACTTAATTGGAATTGTATTTACAGGATGCTTACACGAAGAATCCTCAACTAACTAACTTGCTCCTCGACCCGTACTTCTGCGAGCGCATCAGTTCGGCCCAACCCTCTTTGAGGCACGTAGTAGCGCAGGCTGCACTGGTGGGCGTCCCGGTGCCTGCTTTGTCCGCGGCCCTCGCGTTCTACGACGGATACAGGTCTGGCGTGCTGCCCGCCAACTTGCTCCAGGTGCGTTCATGATCGATGATGTTTAAAAATATGACAATGAAATTGGTTCACTTTTAAAGAGCTCTCCTTTGCTGATTTCTATATCGATGGTGGAAGGGTTAAAATTATTGATCACCATTACAACAAGTTTACCTTTTTAATGAAAATACTAAGCCAACTAATGTTGTAATAAGTAATTAGCATTAAATATATCACGAGTCTGACGTAATGACGCAAAAAATAGATGATTCCTATTATAATTAAATTTCGAATATCGAAATATTGCTTAGTCAAATTTTTCTTTTCATCGTCGTCAAAATCTTCGTAAACCTGTTGATCTGTTTTCTTCTCTTAAAGTTTTTGGGTACACTGGTTCCTCTGTGAATTGGCAAATCCAAGATCAATAGTTACTTGTCCCAGTGTGCCAGACCGTTTATTTTATAAACAATAACTACTTTATACGAGTATAAACACCAAAATGATGCTTATGTAGACTTAAATGTTCATTCTGTTTATCTTTGTGATGAGTGTTAATACAATCCGAATGCAGATCTTCATAATAAACTTGACAGTCTTAAAATTACCTTCGATTAGTTTTTATATTAGAATATTTTATTGTTACATATGAAAGGCAACTATGAATGAAAGTCGTCGAGTGGGTAGGCCAGAAACTTCACCCAAATAATCGACTACTAATGGACGAAAGTAATATTCGATCCAATCCTGAAATCAACCGATTTTGCATGAAAATATCAGTAGCCACACAATTTTTGTCATTGATAAGTGATTAGATAATAAATTAAGCATTTGATATTTTAACACCAAATCTGTTAATTTAGAAGTTCGAGTTAGCAATTCCCCACTATGAATAATATGAATGATTTTCGTTCGAATAATTCGAATGCATGTAAAATCATTTGACTCGAACACGATTAATTCGGCAGACGCTGAACGGTGAATGTGATACCTGTTTTTATAATTGTCAATCCATTAATAATTAGTAACCATAATTTGAATCAAGGAAGTAGTCTACCACTAACTTTGCATTTGAAGTGGAAAATTAGTATTCGCTAATAATTCGACTGTTGAAAACATATTACATATTTAATTGAGGTAGATTAGGTTTTAATTTCCCTCTATAGAAATAGTTGCGGCTAAACATTGTAAAGCAGTGGTCGTCAAACTGCGGCTCCGAGGCGATATTTGTGCGGCCAGCGACAAAGCAAGCAATTAATAGATAATATCAAAATATGGTTTTGCACAAAAAGTTTACTAAATAGAACGCGGGTAGGTATGAACTTCTTCCTGCAACCCGTTCGCTTGCTCTAACTGAGCGGGTTACGGGAGGGGGCAAGGACAAATATTTATGTGATCCACTAATACTTGTGAATCTGGATATTCTTTGTGTCCATTAATTGTATGCTAGTTTATTGAGTTGGCAAATAAAGACTTCACATGGTCACATGTAGCAATTGCCATACAAAATCTATGGGGTAATCGATACCTCACATTGCCCTATGCGGCGCTTGAACAGAAAAGTGTGACGACACTGTTGTGAAGTCTTAACCGCAACGTTCATTCGGTTTATTGTAGCGGTGTTCTATCTCAAGGTGTGTGTGTCTTCATGCTGACGACGATAAAACTTTGTTATATTGATATATTTGCGATGTAATCGGTGCATTTATGATCATGACTCTTGGAACAATGCCGAAATACAGTGGTACGTCATTATTTTCATTATCTCCAGTCCATATTCATCACCACTACAGAGGCACGGACTTCCCCTGACCAGGAAGAGGATTAGGCCACAGTCTACAATGCTGGCATTAGTGCGGTTAAACTTCACACACCCGGGCATGCAGACTTCCTCTAGAAGTATTCTTTTTCCGTTAAGTACATTGGTGACTACAATGTAGACCATATGTAGGATTTTTCGATCGCAAGCTGGGTCTGGCACCATTAGACTACTAATGTGCATAAAGCAAGTATTATACATTATGTTTGACACTTAAGCATGCGTTATTGTTTATATTTCAGGCCCAGAGGGATTACTTCGGGGCCCACACCTACGAGCTGGTCACAAAACCCGGCGAGTTTGTTCACACCAACTGGACCGGTCACGGCGGCAACGTTTCCGCTTCCACTTATAATCATTAAACGTGTTTGCTCGCACTATTAGGGCGCTCACAGTGCGGGGAGGATGCTTTGTCGCGGATTATAATCATTCAGTGCCATGCATATTCCAGCTTTCTCCGTGAGTGTCATACTGAAATGTTATTAGGGTGAATTTTTTATCAGTATATGAATGGTCAAATCGTATAGTATAACGAAGAATATCATAAATGCTTGCGTTTTGGGCCCGATCCCGATAAAAATGAATACTATGTGTTCAGTTTAAAAAACAGTTTGATTTTAAAATAACTAATAATAGTGTCGCTTATAACGGATAAAATTTTGCGAAGTAATGTCTTATTTTTTGAAGAAATATTATATTTTTTTGCATATATTAAAATTGAACTAATCAATTGTTTGAAAGGATGCTAATTATTTAAATAATTTCTAAGTATACAACTTTAATTTTTTTTTTAAAGCAGCCAATTATGATCCTCCGCGTCGCACTGTGTAAATATAATCGTAAGGTCATCGTAAAGTGCCCGATCTATCGAGCGTTTAGCGTGGCGGGTTATTACTTTAATTTTTTACGGCTCTGGATACTTTTTAAAACTTTATAATTGTATATTACAAAAGAAAAGCAAATGAAAAGCAGAAATGTGAATTTCCGGTTTTCGAAGTTCACATTTCTGCTTTCCATGCCTGTGTTCCATCATGAAAATGTTGCACCTACTGCTTCATCTTTGTATTATCCAGTAATTTTCACATTTTATTGCTTTCCGAGGGTTTTGACGTAAATTCGTTGAATGACTACAACTTTTACTAGGCAAAATTGTCTGCAGGTCTATTGCTTTGAAAAACATGATCACATTTTATTGTTAGCAATAATTAGTACTCCGATGTTTTAAATTGTTCTCAAATTCTTGGCACTCGAGGCTTACTTTTTTTATCCAATCTAACAATATTACACAACTGTTACAATGCAACAGGTGAGAGTTTTATATTTTAAGTATTAATCTAGATTTAAAAATGAATCATATTTTTTTATGGATACTAGATGAATAATTATGACATTCCTATAAATAATATATAATTGTGTTTGCTTATGGGGAATAACATTCCATTTTGATATAATTGATATGTAATTTTAACTATAATTGTTGTGTGAAGGCTCGGCTAAATAAATGTCGTAGCCCTATTGACAATAATTATTAAAAAGGTGCTTTGGTTTTTTGGATAAATTTAAATAAAAGTTTTAATATATGAAATAATAGTTTCAATTATTGTATGTCCTTTGCAGCTATTTTATTATATTTTAATCACAAGAAGGATTTTTAACAGACGTCCTCCTATGGTAAACCCGATAGCTAAAATAGATGGTAAACCGAGACGTATAATGAGAGCTCTGGACAGCTTCCGGCTAATCTATTTGGTTAAACAAGACCTCCTTGCTTGAAAGGCGTCCTGAAGGCGTTTTTTCGAAATGAAAAATGCTGTTGGCTGGCGATCGCTTTTACCGCTTCATCAGACAAAACGATGAGTGTAGAAAGCTCTCTAGACGTCGTCTTAGGACTAAAAGGGGAGCGATTAGTATAAGGTTATAAGGCTGGAACCTCGGCTTGGACAGACGCGGAATTCTTGAAGGGCTGTTTCGGGATGTTCTCAAGGATCGTTGTAATATGAGTTTATATGTAATGGCTTTTAATGCTTATCATAAATTTAAAAAGTCAGTATCATTTTGCCGGTTATTGGGTGATATCTGACGATAACCCGTCATCAGAACCTGCCCTACATCCAATTATAATAATAGAGTCTTATAAGACGGCACGAGATATTATCTTTACATTTTCGCTGTTCATCCTATTTATGCATAATTTGTAAAATATATGTACTTCATAGATTAGATATCTAATCTGTGACATACTTTATAGTCAAAATACGCAGATAATCATTGTTACTCAAGTTAATGTCAAAAATTTCGATGAACTTTTAAATGATTATAGTATAAGTTTGTTAAATTTCAAGATACCTCCCAAAATGATATTAATATAAGCAGTGAATTTAGGAATATATGCAACAGACGATGCGCAGCGGATTTCATCTAAGAAACACAAACGACACATAATTTTCCGGGTTTCGAGACTAGATTTTTTCAGATTCAGAAACGGTTTATGATAGACAAAGGTGCATATATCGATCCCACATCTCGATAAGGTAATGTGTTCAAACAATTTCTATTCATTCATCATGGGGTCGTCTAGCTAGGTAAAGCTTCGAGAAGGAAAGAGGTCAGCCGCCAAATCCATTTCGGCTGGGCAGCGTTCGGAAAGCTGCATAATATCTTCTCCCCAAAAATACCGCAATGCTTTAAGATCAGAGCATTCAATCAGTGCGTGTTGCTAGTGACAACCTACGGTTTTGTGACATGGCTTCATAAGAAAGCTTAAGGTTACTCAACGAACAATGGAAAGAGTTATGCTCATAATTTCTTTGTGAGATAAGATACGCGATGGGATAGTCCACAGGAGAAGCAGAGTTAACTATGTGGCTCAAAGGATAGTAAAGCTGAAGTAGCAGAGGTAAGGGCACATAGCTCATAGGGTCTATGGAAATTAGGGTCTTAGTGTACTGGAGTTGCGACCACAAACAGGAAAGCGTCGTGCGAGTTGATCCCCGACTAGGTGGACTGATGAATAACTGAAGTAGCGGGCAATCTGTAAATCTAAAAAGCTACCTACAGAGATCTCTTCTCTGCGTATGCCACAATCAATCTCCATGAGGTGAATATTAGGACTATGCTACCAGAACCCGCTCGGAAGATGTATTGACGTTTAAGTGCACTCATCTAGAATCGATTACGTGCTTGGAAAGTTCTATGGTATCCCTCTATTTAATTATGTTATTCCTCATTGTTTCAGCACTCCTGCACGCTTGCTTAACTTTTAGTATGTGGCGGTAATTACACATTCATCATCATCATATCAGCCCACAGACGTTCACAATTGGACATAGGCGTTCTCTAATGAGCGCTAAAATGAGTGGCTATGAGCAGCCAGCATCCACCGATTNGTGCTTGGAAAGTTCTATGGTATCCCTCTATTTAATTATGTTATTCCTCATTGTTTCAGCACTCCTGCACGTTTGCTTAACTTTTAGTATGTGGCGGTAATTACACATTCATCATCATCATATCAGCCCACAGACGTTCACAATTGGACATAGGCGTTCTCTAATGAGCGCTAAAATGAGTGGCTATGAGCAGCCAGCATCCACCGATTGCCCGCAATCGTCACCAGGTCATCGGTCCATCTAGTTGAGGGTCTAACTATATTACACTTTCCGGTTCGGTGTCGCCTCTCCAGCACTTTAGGATCTCAACATCCATCGGTTACCCGCCCACTGCAACAAAATCCACATGAATATAAGATGGTATTGCATCTATCTGCTGTGTGGCGTGTGCGTGTGTGTATTGCTGTGAGGCGCCGGCATAATAATAGCCTTACTCTATCTCTTCCCGTGGGTGCTGTGAGAATCAGCTAAGGGATGTTCGGGAATAAGAGGCAGCAGCGTTATCCTGTTATTCAATTAAAATCTATTGCGATCCCCAAGACGCCTGCCAAGGGTAAAGATTATGGCAAATCGCTCCTTTTTAAGGGGGAGGCCCAATTCCAGCAGTGAACTACCATAGGCTAATGATGATGATGATGATTGCCATCTATTTGAATTCGCAGCGAGAATGTGATTATGGTGATAAAGAAACTCAGTAAAGCCAAACCATGTTCGTTGCCCTTCATCGCCCTGCTTCCAAATATTCAGGTGGTCAAGATAATTGCGAATCTCATCGTGTGTTATGAGGGCAGCAATTCCTAAGTTTAGTTCCTTGAAGTATCTATGATGTTTCTTCTTACAGAATACTTGTTGTAGAGCAATACACCCTGTGGTCTTCGACTCAGCGGGTATTGGTAGGACTGTTATGATATAAAGTGTCACTTTGTCTCAGGCTCGAATCAGCCTGTAAATGAGCTTCTGCCACATAGTTTTTGAATCGTCATCTAACAGAAACAAGTTCGCTCTGGGCTTTGGTTACAGCAATCTTATAGGTATGCTTGAATGTTCTATACAAGTTTGTTTCTTTGGGAAAATCGGTGTTCTGCCACTTTTTAAAAAATAACATTTTTCGAAACTACCTCTTGAGATTTAATTTCCCCATCATATCTTCTTGTAAATAACGTGTCCGCTTTTTGAAGTATTAAGGACTCTTTTCGAAGTGCCTCAGTGATTATTTAATGAATTTTATCCCAGAATTACCTTCCTTCCAGACAGGACCACTAATTTTAAACTCCTTCTTTCCGCACATAAACTTTTATATCCCAAAAGTTATCAAAATACTTCCAGAACGTTCAGCATTGGGTCACACACTGTAATACTGTATTACTCCACATTAAGGAGAGAATCCTGGGGCCTCTCAGACAGTACTGTGACCACGGCGCTTCAATCGGTAGATGATCTAGTGTACACCAGATATACCCATACGATGTTATGAAAACTGTTAGACTAATGACGCGTTCCTTACAGGAAACAGCATTGCACCCAACATCTTACGAGTATATCTGCTATTTTCCATAGAGTTAGGACAATGTGCCTGCGTGTCGTTTAATGGCGACGCCTAGACATTATACTCAATGATTTTACGCCAGCTTATATTTTTTATTTAGCATATTTTGGTTTTAGTATGGGATGTTTGCAGTCAGACTCCCACAATCCTAGATACTGAAGATCTGGCTGTCAGAACACTAAAACAAATATTAAAACTTTTGAAATGCTGGATAATTTTGCTAATTACCGCAGTATACCACTCGGCAGGGTCTCACTGTGCTCACAGTACAAGGTGCTTGTATCATATTCTCAGAAAGTTTATTATTTTTCAGTGCCGGCACTAGAATGTTATGTGGTGTGATATTGGGATCATTGTTGCTTTTTATGTGGTTGCCATGTATCAGACAAGGAATGTGGGCAGAACCGGGCGCTGTATACGCCAGGGACCGCAACAACAGGATATTCCGAATAGTACCTACGGGAAACTGCTGTGAAAATAAATGCTGCTCTGAATCTTAATCTCACAATTCTTAACATTGTGCGAATATAATAAAATTATTTTGTATTATCCCAGTTTTTATATATGATAGTCATCATCAGTATGGAAGATCACACTGGACATAGATCTCCTACAAAAAAATGCACTAATCACTATCGCTGCCTTATCAAGTGTCTTAGGGATGTTAACAATAGATGTTCCTCAATTGCAAAATAACGTTGTATAAATGATTAGCTATTTTGATATCTACGAGTAATTACATTTGGCCGAACAGTGTCGCTGTCTTTACATTTAGTTGTCGAACTTTTAGCTATGACACTGTATGAGTACCTATATGTTATCCATATTTTAATATATAAGGCTAATTATTCAATCAAAGCATATCATCGGTGACCTTCTGAGATCTTCTATCTGCATCTAGATAAATTTTACAGGAGCATGAAAAAACTGAATTACGTTAAGCATACTGATATAAAAAAAATTAAAAACAAAAAAGTACATCTGTTTTTAAGTCTTTCTAAACGTATTTCACTGTGAATAGGAGAGTTTTTAATCAGTGCCTATAGTTAGCAATGTTATCATAGTATACCGATATTCTTAACAAACCAAGGGACTTTTAAATTAAGAGATTAACTTCCCATCTGTTCCGTCGACTGCCAACAGATCACATTAAAAATGATTTCCTTATGAGTTCGTGAAGTGAAATCACGGTGGTTAATTTGCACAAATTTATGACTATTTTTTTTTATAAAACCGATATTTGGACTTTTGGAAAAAATATAACGGAGCATATAAGTGCTAATAGCAAATTAAAATAATGTGCACTTCAAAAAGAGATGCATGCAATCATTATTATTAT
Organism: Thaumetopoea pityocampa; assembly: GCA_017165845.1. Classification (NCBI taxonomy): domain Eukaryota; kingdom Metazoa; phylum Arthropoda; class Insecta; order Lepidoptera; family Notodontidae; genus Thaumetopoea; species Thaumetopoea pityocampa. Next base: position 28,094 of record WUAW01018543.1, on the reverse strand, counting down.
CTCATTTTTAAGGCTTAATGATAATGAAATGTTATGAAATATTTATTCCTTTAAAAATAATTTGAAAGTGTCAATATTTAGACAACATATCGAAGTAATGTAATGTATATTTTTACATAAGGGCTATATTAGCATTAAAATCTCTAATAATAAGGCGAATGCAGCGTATTGTGCGAGGAGGCGCCTTATCTCATAAAGTTTAATCTCAGATCAATACCCACTTAAGATTCTCAATAAATTAGCGCTAGGTTTGTGGATACTTTACGTCGATGGCGGCTAACAGTATGGAAATATATTCCAAGAAAGGATATCATATTTGTTTTGTCGTTGAATCCATCATTAGAAGAAATGTGTAGATTACGAACACGAGTTCTCTCGTGTTCGTAATGTGATTATTAAAATTAGGTACCGGAAGTGAATAGTAGTTTTAAAGTCTTTCGACATACACGTAGTACGTGGTCGTTTCCGCTGTACATAGGTAATAAAAACCCCAACGCGTGTATGTTTTGTTATCATCATGTAGATAATTTACTACAGTATAAAAAAGACTTAAGGGCATGTAAAATTCCTGAGTGACCAAATATATAACAAATTCCATCCCCTGTCCCATCATTTGTCAGAGGGCCTTTGTGATTATGGACATAAGAGGCGGAGGACCTGCGTGTCCATGTGTGATCTCGAGGAGGTTGGCGGCAGGCATAGCTCATGTCGCTGTAAACCCTCAATATCTTTAGGTATAAGTGGATTAAGTCCAAAGTCCTGCCCTCTCTAGAAGTGTTTAAAAGAACAGTTGTTGCAGGGCATCTGTGGGAATCCACAGTGGATCTCGAAGCCTATCTAATGTGTCGGTGAAGGCCACCGCAGAGTTTTTAATCAGTAGGAGTTTGACAGGCCCCACTAATTTGGATTAGTATTATTAATATCCTAATAAGTAGGATTATCTCTGCGTTAAAAAGGGGTGTACGTATGCGAGCTGTCAATGTGTTCCGATACCACTTAACGAAATGAAGTACTGTAATAAGCAATTAATTAGAGACTCACACTATTCACATAACTTGCTTCGTCTTTATCTTTTTACCATGAACATTGTAAATATAACACAAACAAAAACTAGAAGGATAAATCACTTGTCTTTAGAATAAAACAAATTGTGTGTCATAACATTTATTTCGTATAATTTAAGTACAATAAGAACAATTTGTTTACAGTTTTATGAGTTGAGACTATGAGTTTTCAAGATATTTAACATGAATTAGTAATCTTTCTCTTTTCCTGATTTAACTTAAATTTGTTATTTTAGTGGATATGGCTTTGGGGTGGTTTAATATGTCCAGACTGATGACCAATGCGGTATCAGGTTTGACGACCTACTGGTTTACGTGCCTTCCGAAATATGGAGAAGTACAAGAACGTACACACCTTAAAAAAATTTTCGCCAAGAAATCTCCATTCGGTCGACTTGAACCCGGTATCTTCGAATCGGAACGCTATGCACAAACTTAGTAGGCCATCGTGACTCAGTCATATTACAGTTTTTTAATTATAAAGGCTAGCCCATATAGCGCTGCGTATTGACTAAATTATTCACGCATCATTTATATTTTGTGTGACTCAGCGCACTGACTGACTGTCGGCCAAGTCTATTCAAGCACATCGTATTTGTAGGTTGCCTATACGATGGTCATACCAAACTAACCTAGATATTTAAAAGCTGATTTATTTTTTATTATTAGTATTAATGTAAGACTGAAACCACTTTTTGCCACTATTCGACTCTGAAAACATTTTTGATCACTATTCGTTAGTCACTTCAGAAATTTCGTAATGATAAACTACCAGTGCATTTTCTTTACTCTAAAATCCCTTATCTTTTATTTTTCTTTAATTTTTTGAAATGCAAACATTACAGTATCTATGCTAGAAAGGGGTAGAATAGATACATGTTTTGAATTATAAAGGTTGAAAGTTACAAGATGCCACACTACAGTTACAAGATGTCCCGTTTTGCAGAAAAACAAGACGACCATTTTAATTTAATTGTTTATATTGGTATTAATTTTAGTATTGGTGGACTTGGTATCAAATTGTGAACACGGCGCTTAGCGAGATTTTATTAGTAACATAAATTGATGGCAGCATCTCTATTTCATCTTGAACAACACTCACAGTGTAAAAAAAATAATACAGCTGGGACTCAAACAAATGAGTTAAAAATATCTAACTTCTTTTGGTATGCGTCTCTAGGTATGTTTGGCGTAATTCTCCAATTAAACGCGGTGCGGTCTGATGCGACTATAATATTATACGCTAGCCTTATGTCAGTTCAATCAGCTAACAAATAATTTATGGTTTAGGTTCGTAATTTAAGTATCTCCTGTACTAATTTCTAATACAAACTAATAATTATGACTATATTAAACACAAATATAAAGATATAGAGATTTATAAAGATTAAGTATTTTTCCACGTTGCCCTACATTAAGAAGGTGAAAGATTGAACGTGGCTTATCTGATGCATTAGTTTTCTTTTGTCGTATTAGATAATATCTTTCATAATTTGTACTACTCACTAGTTCGTAATTGTTTTCAAAAAGATTTACATCTAGGATTACAGCTATAGAATATTTTGAAGGTACGATTTACGCAAACACCATTAAACTGAAATTACTTGACATGAGTACTGATGAAAGAAGCAAATAAGCATTTATATTATATTCTGTGATTTATCGCAAATAGTTCACGCATACAGAAGGCTATTTATCTATATACATAAAAATGTACGAGTATAAATTATAATAAAGTTGGCTGTTTATGGAATAACTGTTCGTTAAACAGTAAAATGAGATAACTTCTAGAACGTAGTGTAACTTAAAGTAAATCTTATTAACATTTTATTAAAATTATTTAGTAATATGTTGTTTCGGAAGCGAAACTTTTACAAAACATACGAATGTGTTACGTAATCTTACAAATGATGGTTGCACATAATATGAGAATTCTTAGTATTACACACACATCACGATTGATGTCAATCAATCAGATTTTTGTGTTATTATTTTATATCTACGCTGATCACATTTAAAAAGTAACTAATAACAAATGATTATAACAGTAAAAACATTAAGACGTGTCTGAGGTAGAGGTAAATTAAGGAAGCGAGCTTAGAATGAAAAGCTTCCTTAATTTTGGCTTTATTATTTCCTTTAAATGCAGAGTATACTACATAAAAAAGTCAATTTTGTTTTCAAGTATAAAAGTGGCCTGATTATAATTCCAGATAATATAGGTTTATAGTAAAAGCTATTATTTTTATAGATTTGAAGTGAAAAATGTTGTATTATGCCTTGCATTAATATTAAACGCTGATAGTAACTGAGGAGAGAACTTAATCTCGGCTACATTCAAGTGTTTGAAAATATGGCTACGGCTCATGTTATTTAACACATTCACTGCCTGCCACTCGTATCCGAGTGAGGCGGTGACGTTGCAAAAATAGCGTTCACTCGGATACGAGCGACAAGTATCTGAGCCACTAAATTTAAGAAAAAATATTTTGGTTCACGAAAATGGAATTTACTCAAATAAATTTATAATACGTATAAATTATCTGATTTTATTACAAGAGGATTAATACGTTGCTTTTT
>WUAW01018541.1:7442-20152 GCA_017165845.1 Thaumetopoea pityocampa | reverse complement strand
AATAACTCAGTGGTACGGGACCGGGATTCGATCCCACGACCCTTCGATCGTAAGCCGTGTCTAAAACCACTGCACCACCAATGCACTATTATGCTACATAACATTAAAAAAGGACAACAGAGCATACGCAAGACTTGCTTACTTTAATATGTCAAACATTCGCCAACCGGTGGAATTGCAACAGCGAATGCCTGTATCAGCTTCTATACGGATATGAGTTTGGATATTTAGGAGGGAGACAGTCAAGTCATCAATGTTGACATCGCCTGCCTCGCCTGCACTCCTAGTGCACACTCCGTGTCGTTCGGCTGGTGACGCACCGTAGCCGTTCCGAATATTGAGTCACTTTCGATCTTAGGATCGCGAACGGGTAATTGTGGCGGCAATCAAACCATTACGTTACAATTCAATCGAAACCGGGTTAAATGTTATGGCCGTTTCGAACTTATTATTTCGACACTGTTATGTCTATTTTGTATACGAGTCTTTATTACTAGACACATAAGTTCCGAATCAGTATCGAAAATATATTTTAAATTAATATATTTAATATATATAATAACATATTTGATTTAAAAAAAACCAATTGGCTCAGTTGGGAGTAGGTAATCCTATTTTGGGCTCTATTTCTTGAGTTTGAGTCTCGGTAAGGGAAAACTTTGTATAATGGATATTAACATTCATAGTGATATTGACATAGACTTTCACTGATTATTATAATTTATTTATCTATGTATATTGGCACCTTGTCCCCAAAAAACTAAAGATCCTTGGATTAAATCAATGGTTGTATATCTTTTAGGTTAGTTTATATAAAATGTGTCATTTTTCATTTGTATTAAACATTCGCTTGAGTGCTTAAATTAAGGCAACATATTAAATAATAATACTTTAATTCTACTCAGATTATGTATTTATTTCGAACAAACCAGTTTTTTCGTTTTTAACCCACTGATGAAGTATGTTACCGTAATCTGTGACAGTGTTACAAAATACAAAACTCGGCCACACCAGCATCGATGCCGGTTAAGTATGGTCAGTAACGACTGGTATATCATTAGGATCGTTGTGCTTTTTTACTTTACGAAAATCGAGGCACTGATTTTGTGCGTTGGAATCTCAAAAGTTGTTTATCTCAAATACAAACATTTAAAAAATAATATATTAACAATACACAGTTTTTTTTTAATCCCTACACTAGGGCTAAATATGAAAATGAAATAACATTTTAGAAAAAAAAAGTTCAGCTATAGTGTTTTTGAAAAATACAGGCAGCCGATATTTTATAAAAAAAAAAGAATTCATAAAAAAAAGAACTTAGTGAACGTTGTAAATATTTTAAAAATGGAACTGAAAAAAGTGTGTTATATTTGGAGTGTGTTGTCTCTGGTGTTGTTCGAGTGTTTGATGGAGGGATCCAGCGAGGAGGCTGCGTTTGAACTGCCAGTGCAGTTGGTTGGATTCCCCTTTATAATATTAGCAGTCCGTCTGACTAACTTCGCCAAGAAAATGTCGTATGCTTTAAATCCAGGTAAACATTGTGTTAAATAATTATTAATAATAACTATTACATTCATAGTATGTTATTGTTGTGTGTTGCTGGCTGGTAAGGAAGTATATTCTAATAAAAATTTAAAAAAGATATTTAAAGTACAGTTTTGGTCCAGTTACAGTTTTATACATACGCACATACATTCACGCCGGTATCCCGTAATGGTAGGCAGAGACCACAGTGCTACATACTAGATCCTGACACACCTCTCTCTCGCCTCATCCACATCCATACACCTTTTCATACACTTTCGTCGATTAAAGTTGCTACTAACTTGACTTTTTTGGAACAAGTTGTTGATATGGTTAAAGTAAGTTTTTCCTGGGCGCCCTCTTCCGACACTTCCACTCACATTTGCCCGGTATATTCGATTCGTCAATCGAGTCTCACTCATTCTTTTTAAATGACTAAACCATTGGAGCATTCCTTTTATTATCTATACTATTATAAAATTGTTAAATGTCATATTTTCATAAATCGAAGATATTTAAAAACAAACTACTCAGATCGATTAATTAAGGACTTCTAAAAACAAAACTATCAATGTTTGTTTGTTTGTTTGTTCGGGTTTCACACGAAAAGCAGCGGATAGATTTTGGTTAAACTATTACAATCTTAAAGGTACTATTCTTATTTAAATACTGCGGCATGTTTCATCAAAATCGGACCAGTAGCATGAAGACACAGCTTGATCCCTGTTTTAGTAGCCGCCGTTAAGGTACAAAAGGTCAAGTAAAAGTGGTTCTAAGACTTCTTATATAAATCTATGATTGTGTCGGAGTTTCCCATGTAGCAGAAAATCGAGATTCACGCGGGCGGAGCCGCGGGCAAAAGCTAGTACCATATATTATAATCTTCCTCTTCTTCTTTCTATGTTAATCCCGGGGTCTGTTGCCAATCGCACGTGAGTGCACTGGCTTCCATGTCCCGGCTGACGACATGTTACATCGTCAGTGGCCCGTTGAAATCCACTGCTGGACATAGCCTCCAACTTAAAAAGGGAAGATTTGCGTAACCTCCACGGTTGACATGCGACTTGGAGATCGCGGTAGATTATGATTGAATACCAGGAGAAGGCTGCTGTCCATTATCCTGGTACATCTCATAGCTGGCTCTCACAGCATCCATCTCACATCATTAGCAGTGAGATGAGTGACGCTAATATTATCTCGACGCCACACAGTTGGTCCATATGTCACTAAACAAATGCACTTAATGGAACAGTCTTCCGCCTCCTTCCTCGGGAAATAATTCAGAAAAATGTTTTGTCTGGAACCGAACATTCGAGTAGATAAAGGAGGTAATTAGACAATAGATAATGGTCGTTTAAAAACTAATAATGGTTAAATAGAAAAAGAATTATAGTTGAGATAAAAGGGTTATTTCGTAGACAAGTTAATGGTCCATTATCGGATCATGTAGACTTTGTAGTATAATTAACTATTATTATTGCATACACAAAGACTCACGCCGGTGTCTAATGGGGATAGGCAGAGAGTACGATTTGTTATGTACTTCGATTATGACACAATAATTGCCTTATTCCATTTCTTACGCGTGAATGCTGTGAATACTATAAAAAGCCATAGAACTACTTTTACTTGAGCTCTTGTACCTTAACGATGGCTACTAAAGCAGGGGTCAAGCTGTATCCTCAAATCTTCTGGATTGGATGTTGATATTACCTTTAAGATTGTAATAGTTTGTCCAAAATCTAACCGCTTAACAAATAAACAAACATCGACAGATTCAGTTTCAGAAGCTCTTAAATAGTCGATCTGAATCGTTTTTCAAAATTTGACATTTTACAATTTTATAGTAGTATTAGCTTTTGCCCGCGGCTCTGCCCGCGTGAATGTCGGTTTTCCGCTACATGGGAAATCCCGACACAATAGATTTAAGTAAAAAAAACAAACCACTTTTACTTGACCTCTCGTACCATAACGTCGGCTACTAAAATAGTAATCCAGTTGTATCTTCAATTTTACTGAATCGATTTTGATAAAACATGCCGTATTAGTTAAATCGGAATAGTGCCTTTAAGCCTGTAGCAGTTTAACCAAAATCTACCCGCTGTCTTATGCGTGAAGCCCCAACAATCAAAAAAACATCGACGGATTTGGTTTCAGAAACCTTTAATTAGTCGATCTGAGTAGTTTGTTATTAAATATCCCTGATTTTTGAAAATTTGACATTTATCAATTTTATAATAGTATAGATAGACATGTTCTGCGGTTCTGGCATAGTAAGTGCATAAGCGTCTTAAGGCCTGTCTAAAGGATGTACATTAGTGCAAAAGAGATACATTATTTTCTGATCTTATATATACTGAAATCTCCAAGATGAGTGCTAAGAGTCAACATTTTGGCAACAGCATACATACATATATACACTCACGCCGGTATCCCATTAGGGTAGGCAGAGACCACAGTTCACCACACACTATGACCCTGACACACCTCTCTCGCCTCATCCACATCCATACATCTTTTTATACAGTTTGGTCGATTAAAATTGATGCGAACTTGACCTTTTTGAAACAAGTTGTTGATTTAATCAAGCTAACTTATTTCCCGGGCTCTCTTCCGACACTTCCACTCACATTTGCCCAGTATATTCGTTTCGTCATTCGCATCTCACTCTTCCTTTCTCGATCCCTGTCACAACATCATACTCCAACTTGCATCCATTTATGATCGCGCTATTCCTCTATAATCAGTCAGGGTGACTCCACAGATAGTTTTAATGACAGTCAAATCAAACGTGTTATGAATTTGTTTGTTAATATGAAGACTTGTGTTTTCTATAGATTGATTTAGATTTTAATTTTCTATTTACTATTATAAAAGTGTTAAATGTAAAATTTTCAAAAATCAAAGATATTTAAAACAAACTACTCAGATCGACTAATTAAGGTCTTCTGAAGCCAAATCCATCGATGTTTGTTTGTTTGTTCTGACTTCACGCAAAAACCAGCGGGTAGATTTTGGTCAAACTCTTACAGACTTAAAAGTACTATTCCGACTTAAATACTGCGGTATGTTTCATCAAATTCGGTCCAGTTGAATTTAACATACAGCTTTATTCCACTTTTAGTAGCTGCCGTTAAGGTACGAGAGCTCAAGTAAAAGTGGTTCCTAGGCTTTTTATATAAATCTATGATGGTGTCGGGACTTCTCATGTAGCGGAACCGCGAGTAAAGCTAGTATTTTAATAAAATAATATAATACAGAACCATTAAAGTTAGTTAAAATTAATTTACGTATACCTATGTACCTACAGCTATATTTTCAGCGAGAATGAACGGACTCCGACTTATAAATAAGATTTCTCTCATCATCATCATCTTTAAAGATGATGAGAGATGTTAACATCATATCAGCTCCTAGACGACCACTGCTAGTCATCGGACTCTTAATGGTCGCCACAGTGCGGCAAAAAACCGCCGAAAATTTATGAAATTTTATTAATTAGTATTCATAACTATCATCATCATCAACAATTCATCTACTGTCCCCCTACAGGGCTCGGAATGAGAGGGGTGAGGTTATAAATCATTACGTTGGCTTTACGCAGGCTGGTGATATATTTATTAGCGTGCAATAAAGAATAATGGCGCCGATTCTGTTGTACATAACTAAATTAAATTTGCTCCTTCTCTATCTTTTTCTTATGTCATACGCCAAAACGAGATAGTAAACATTCATAGCGAGTACCGACCAACGATTCTGTCAAACGGTTCAAATAAATGTTGCGTCTTTAGTCCGTGTGTTCCGAAATCGCGTCTAAATCTTTTAATTTTGACGTTCCTAAACGAAACTGACAGCGGCAAAATTGTAGCTATCTCGTTTTGGCGTTCGACTATAGAAAAAGATAGGGAGGGACCAATTTTAGTTAAGTTCTGGTTACAATAGAATCGGCACCAATCTATGTCATTGAATAGTTTAGTTAGACGACTAATTAATTCCGTGGCAGTGACCTTCTTTTCTGTGCCAATTGATTCCGGATTCGAATCCTGATAACGTCAAACGTCAAAATGTTTGTACTCGAGTCATGGATGTTTATCTATATATGTATTAGTATTAATCTATATATGCATGTATATCGTTCTCTAGGATCCAAGACTCGGGGAATCCTAATTTATGGCTAGTTCAATGTGTATGATAAGTGTCTATAATAAAAAGAAATACTCTGAAATTATAATTTCTTTTTTCAGCGACCTACCGATCGCGCAACCGACGTGAGCTGACGCTGGCCAGCGAGCCGGCGGAGCCATTTGACGTATCAGAAGTGGAGAAGTACATCGTGGGTGAATTCGGCGCACGCGCATGCGTCTTCGAGCGCGTCTGCGCACACTACGCGACCAGGGCTAGAGCGCAACCTCGGCCTCAATTGGACTGGCCTGACGTTTTCAGGTACATTTTATTGAAGTTTAACGAGATGAATGATTATGACCCATGATGATGTCGATGATTACGTCATTAGCTATGGGGGCGTTAATTACGCGATGTTGTTTTAGCAATTTTTCAATTATTTTTGCCCTATTTTAATTATTTATTCTTTATAGATATATTATGTACGAATGGATTTAATGCCTGCAATTATAACTAAATAATTACTTAAAATATGGACAGGAATGAAGTTTTTTTTATAAAATTAGGTCGATATGCCAGGGGTCGGCAACCTATGACGAACGGGTCACTGAGTAACCCATTTGATAATTTGTAGTGACCCGCTTTAGTTCCGAAAATAAAGTATAATTATATAAAAATCAAAAACATTCGGAAAATAGTTCTGATGCCAGCGTCTCTTTAATGCTAACATTTTGGCTGATTTTTATCCGCGGCCAAAACAGGTTGCCGGCCCCTGCTGTATACTAAGTAATATAGTATGTAAGCGAAGTGTGTCCGTCCGTTGCAAGTGGAACAGTGATGTAATGGAATGGACGCAATCACGCGGGTAATCGTGAATCCGTACTGTAGTCACCCAACCACTAGCATCGTTATGAAACGTGGGCATCGAGATCTTTATTATATGTACGAGTATTTATGGTCAGGGAGTACTTAGTCTTTTAGCCTGTCCTGTTTTAGACTTAAGTATACGGGTAAGCGACCCCGGCCCCCCTGATCTACCATTGTCTTTTCTTACTCCTTCCGAGATAGTAGTATCCTATATTTCATAGTCCTCTTCCAAAATTCCATATTCCTTGCTCAATAGTCCTTTCCTACCTCACCCTATTTCTTTTTCTTAGGTACGCAATGAGGAACTTTAACGCTTTTGAATTTTATAAAAATGACGGCGTCGTGGTTCGCTACCCGACACGTCTCGTTTCCCGCGGGGGCGAAAAGTGGGCTGCAGATAGCCATTTTGTTCGTAGCAAATGGAAAAAAGTGGTCTCTGCGTATCCCAATCTTCGGTAGTATAGTGGTCAGTATATGCGTCTGTCACGCAGGAGACCAGGGTTCGATTCCCCGCCAGACAGCCAGGAAAAATGCGTATCTTTATAAGGAGAGTCCAAACTAAATCAGTTTAATTAAGGAATTTAATAGGACATTCCCTAATTAATCTTACATACTCATACAGTAGAAATAGTTTATAATTCCTTAATTTATATTAATATAATAATTATATTCATCATCATCATCAACCAATCTGACGACTGACTGGCACAGTGGCAGCGATCCTGCTTTTTGTGACAGTGAGTCGCGGGTTCGAATCCCAATAGGAGCAAACTTTGTGTGATGAGCACAAATGTTTGTATCCGAGTTATGGACTATCATATAAAATTTATCTATATATGTATTGTATTTATCCATATAAGTATGTATATCGTTGTCTAATACACAAGTCACGGGGAATCCTAGTTTGGGACTAGATCAGTGTGTGGGAGTGTCCAGAATATTATTATTATCAATTATTATATCATTAGGCGAGAGAGGTGTGTCAGGGTCGTAGTATGTGGCAAACTGTGGCCTCTGCCTACCCTTATGGGATACCGGCGTGAGTGTATTTATGTATTATCAATTGTACCAGTGCTGGGTGTGGGTCTTACTTTCAGGTATAGGGGTTCCTGTTATAGTCCATCATACTGGCCTAATGCTAGTAGACTTCACATGCCATCAAGAAAATCTCTCGGGCATGTAGGATTCCTTGCGATGTTCTCCATCTTTCGATTCATCATCATTCTTGCGATGATTCATCATTCTTGCGATGTTCCTTGCGATGTTCCATTTGAAACGAGTGATAATTAATTATTAAATTATTAATACGCACATGATTTCGAAAATCAGAAGTGCGTGCCAGGGTTCGAACTCGAAATCCAAGACTTGGCATACATAGTTATACCACTATATATTATTGTATATTGTACTATATGTATACAATATTTATATAATAGTTACATAGAAAAAGGAATTAAGCTTAAGCTTTTAGCTGCAATTTATTTTTATTACAAAACGCGATTCGTAACAAGTAACAAGCTATACTGTTATATTATATTTACACGCAATATTCACATAAAAATATTTTATGTAATTAATAAGTTCGTATGTTTGCGGTAAGTTTAGTTGTTCAACAGTATATTGGTTTTTATTGTAATTTTGTTACATCTACATGTAAATTAATAAAATTATCGTCCGCCTAAATAAGTGTGTTAAGGTCAAACAATACACTTGTACAATAAATAGTAAATGCAATAGTGGATGTCGAATGTTTGAGCCTCGCATTCACCGAACGATTTTATTCTCGCCACCAAGTCGCCCAAAGTAGAATCTACATTTAACGCCATTACGGGTGACATAGACTGACATTGCTTGAGAAATCCACATATATCGTGAAATATCATAATCTTGACATAACATAATGTGGAAAATGCAGTCACCATTTAGTATTTATATAGTAATGTTATGTGTCGCTGTGTTTTTAGCATCTACGGGTGTCATTTTTGCAACGCAGTTATTAGTGTGTTGTGTAAATGTAATAGATTTTCCAATGGATGTTTCATAAACGTCAAAACGAGAATTATTATATGATTACTGCAATAGGTTCACATGTATTCCTCTATAGTGTAGGCCTTTGATAACCAAAGTGATCTATATCAACCCCTAGCGGTCGACGATGATTTCACTTCAGTTAGAAATTTACATCTTTCAAAGTAAACAACACTATAGACAGCTGTCAAAACACATTTGAAGTTGATGAATTTGCAAAAATTAAATATTAGCTAAACGGGAGGGGGGGGGGGGGGGGCGGGGTGTCAAAACCAAAAGGCAAGGGGTCCCCAAAATGTATGTATTAATTTTTTTTTGGTTGTCCAAGCGAAGTCCCGAAACGGATTAAACGTGTTCATCTACCCTCAAATGAGTCCAATAATTATTCGTATTACTTTGTACTTTTTAAACCTGTTCACGGTCTGATGCGTGGATTTCACGTATGTGAGCGGTGCTCCTATAGCAACATGTGTTTTCTGAACTACATATGTGTAGGCTATTAACATTTTCGTGTGCATATCTAATAGCCGTCTGTGTCGGTCAGGGAGCACTTGAGGTTTGGATGACACGTGGATACTTTTCAATCAATATCAGTGTGTAGATGAGACTAACGTCACACGATATTGCATTAAACAGTCACAGAGGCATATCACGAAGTTAGATGTAGGATGATATCTTAGCGAATACGGACTACGAACCGGGGGCTGATTTAATCCGTCACCATCGGGTCGCCTCGACACGTCTTGAATGACTTCGACGGCGCGATCACCCTCTTGGTGATCGGTGACTGTTATATCGTCACGGGCCGAAATAACAGCGCACACAGTTAGACACCGATCCCGCCGGCAGAATCGAAGAAATCTCCATCCAACCTTGCGTTCCGTCACTATTAGGTGCAGTATTGTACCGAGACCTAACACTAAGACTAACACCCCTCCCACGAGTGTTCAAGCTGAGGCTCGAGCGTCTCCGAGGTTCAAAGTCAAAGTCAAAATCAAAAATTTTTTATTCATGTAAACCCAATGTAAATGTAATGTAATGTTCTTTTATGCTAGTTGTTTCCCCTCTCCACCCTCCCCAATTTAATATAAGGTTGGAGTGCATTCTGCACTCGCCATCTTGTCTAGTAACGTTGTAAAAGCCATCTGCGTCCATTTTATTAAAAAAAAAAATCTTAGCGATTTGTCTTCTAATGAATGTGCGGCTTTAAAATATTTGATGTCGGTCAGACCGCGGCTCCCGTTGTCCGAGGTGAGCCGGCGTTATGCAATACCACTGAGCACTTTCACTGGTACTAGTGCTCATTACGAAATACAAGCAAATATAGACCTTAATCCACCAAGATTATAGCGAAAATATATAATTTTTTTAAATTCATTTCTTATTGCAAATTTATTTAAACTACGTATAAAAATCTGATTCTATGTGTAGTGTTGAATGGCAGAGCACATCATCGTCAGTGTACGGAGTGATTGTCGGGGCACCCGCAAACGTGATTTACGATAATGACTGCGACGCATTTCCTCACTTTTATCCCATTAAGTCATCATAATCCATACTTCCTATGTAATAAAAGTGAAAGTTCGTTTCTTTGTTTGATTTTGGCTCATGAAAAGGCGGAACCATCATCATCATGAACATCGTCATCATTGCGATCTCTTGGAGATTGCAGTAGACTTTGATTGAATAACAGGATAACGTTGCTGTCCATTATCCTGGCACAACTCTTAACTACTCCTCACAGCATCCTCGGGAAGAGATGAAGTGACGCTATTGTTACACCGGCGCCATACAGCGAGGCGCGTTTATGAACAATTAATTGTTCTTATTTCAACTACTGTAACAGTACAGTACAAACAGTACAGACTGTTTCATAAAAAAACGTACTCGCCTATCTTCAACATGAGTGTGGATGCGTTATAATGTATTTAATTTTTATTTTTCAGCCAATACAAGCGTTCGCCAGATCAAGCCAAAGAGTATTATCTTCTGAGTGTATTCCTCGGAGACATCGTTGGCTCTCCACACCTCTGTTTGCAGCTTGGCAAGCGCAGGAGTTGTGATACAATGCAGCTGGAAACAGTTTAGAAAAACTATCTATAAATATCTATAAAGGTCTATGACGAAAGAATGCATATCGATGAAAGAAAATATATTTGCTGCCACTAAAATCCCAACTTTTCAGTAGAGCTAAAAACTATGGCAAATTAAAAAAAAGACTTTTTAACCACATAAGGTAAGCGTATGATAATCTATACCATTGATACCCAAAGGGGTCTATATCGACCCTCGGGGGTCGACGACGGCCTGCAAGGGGTCTACTAGAGATGTAATTGAAATATAGCACATTAAGTAAATTTAAATTTAGCAAATTAAAATTAAACAAACCACATCAATAAAATCGTGATTATAATTACTCTTAAGTTATATTTAGATTAGAAGTGTAGAAATGTTTAATAAATAAAATACTAATTGCAATCGTTAAATAAATATTATATATTAATGCCTAAGTTTAAGAACGCGCGTTCTAGATACCTATTTGTTGTGAATATTTTTTAGTAATTATGTGTTTAATGAATTATGTGTTATAATTTTTGTTACGAACATAGTTAATATTTACAATACGAACATAGTTAATATGTACAGCCAAATCAGCTTGCAGATGTTTCTGCGTTTGTAGTAGTCTAAGTTAGCAGATAAATAAAAAATACTTAATGTTATACATATTAAACGTAATTTAATATGTATAACTAACTTCTAACGCTACTTATAAGCGACTGATGCGAGAGTGCGAGGCGCGCGGTAGCTAACGCAAACTGGTTTATGCCGGTTTTAGTCACCGTGTGTACAAACATTGTTACACACACAAAGACGTCTCTGAGCTGATTTATCTGTTTTATCATACAATATGTACTTAAGTACAGTACCTAAGTAAAGNAAAAATACTTAATGTTATACATATTAAACGTAATTTAATATGTATAACTAACTTCTAACGCTACTTATAAGTGACTGATGCGAGAGTGCGAGGGGCGTGGTAGCTAGCGCGAACTGGTTTATGCCGGTTTTAGTCACTGTGTGTACAAACATTGTTACACACACAAAGACGTCTCTGAGCTGATTTATCTGTTTTATCATACAATATGTACTTAAGTACAGTACCTAAGTAAAATTATTTTAAATAGCCAGGAGGCTAGTTATTATGGTTAATGGTGTCTAAGGATGATATTTTAATGGTTAAGTCTATTTAGTATTAAAAAAATTTTTAAATATCAAATTTTGTAAAATCAAAAATATTAAAAAAAAAACTACTCAGGTCGACTAATTAAGGGCTTTTGAAACCAAATTCATCGATGTTCGAGCTTCATGCAAAACTAGCGGGTAGATTTTGGTCAAACTATTACAGTCTTACGGGTACTTAAATACTGCGGTATGTTTCATCGATATTGGGTACGTAGAATTGAAGATACAGCTTGATTCCTGTTTTAATAGTCGCCGTTAAGGTACGAGAGGTCAAGTAAAAGTGGTCCTAAGGTTTTTCATATAAATATATGATTGTTTCGGGATTTCCCGTGTTACGGAAAACCGACATTAACGCGGGCGCAGCCGCGGGCCAAAGCTATATATTATAATAAAAATTACTAATACCCATTTAATGTACGACATACCTATTAAAGAATTATTGTTACTACACATCGATTGCCCTTACCGCATATAATGGTAAATATAGGTTACTATAAAAAAAATATAATTGCATATTTGGAAACTACGATTGATTACATTTCTATTTTTTGTGATTTTTATCATTTTTTATTTCATAGTTCTTTGAAAAAATAATTTTTGTGCAGCGGAATATTCATTATTATGGAAAGTAAAGTTATTTTTATTTTTCCTGTAAAGTTGGAGATTTTGGGTTATCATTTTATTCGGTGGGGGCGTTGATATGCACTTTATATAAGTTCGAAATGTATGCACTTAATTATGTACTAATGTAATGAAAGCATACAATTCAATCTTTATCCATCTCCAGTCGTCTGTATAATTTGAAATTTTTGCACACTTAACAGAACTTAACTAAATTTGGTACTTCCCTATCTTTTTCCAATGTCAAACGCCAAAACGAGATAGCCACAATTTTGGTGCTGTCAGTTTCGTTTAGGAACGTCAAA
>WUAW01018539.1:5485-19956 GCA_017165845.1 Thaumetopoea pityocampa | reverse complement strand
TAGCCTATTTTCAATCATCGTAAATATATCGTCCCCACCATAATCATACAGTCCACTTTGTCGCACCACCAATATGCATATCTTTGTCTAGTACCCAAGAAACGAGGAACCCTAATTTGGAGCTAGATGTG
This sequence comes from Thaumetopoea pityocampa, assembly GCA_017165845.1. NCBI lineage: Eukaryota > Metazoa > Arthropoda > Insecta > Lepidoptera > Notodontidae > Thaumetopoea > Thaumetopoea pityocampa. The sequence goes on along the minus strand of WUAW01018539.1, from coordinate 19,825 downwards.
TGTGTCCCCACATTATTTAGTCGTACCTACGAGTAACTAGCTAATTGATTGATCATAAATAATGTTAAAATAAACTGCCATGGTTTTTTTACGAATGGCTGCTAGCTAGCTAATAGCTGCCACATTCCTCCCTAATCCATATCCGTTCCTGCTACAGGAGTACTGACCTCCCCTCATCAGGAGGGGGATCAGACCTTGAGGCTCACACCTATTAAACGACTAGCTGTCCACCTACTGTCTCCAAGCCCAACCATCACGGAACTCGCGTTAGCGTAACATAGCCGTGAGTATTTTCGGCTATGTTATGCTAACGCGGCTATGTTCGGCTATGTTTCGGGCTGGGTGTATTTTTTAATTACAGACCAACTCTTATTGTAAGCAGAGAACTAGGGTTGCCAGGCGTTTGGCTATAGCTGGCTATTTAGAGTTGTAAACATTTACGTGTCCTGTCCGTTTATTGTTAAGTTTTTGTCGTTATAACTTGTCGCTCTTAACATCTGTAGAGCAAAATGTCCGGCCTAATATTGCGCAGAGTCCGGCTTTTATATTTTAGGGACGCGAAACCCTACACAGATGAGGTGCCTTGACTCGTTATTTAAATAAAAAGGATATTTTGATCCTTAATGCAACTATTAACAGGCCATTAACCGGCTATTCAACTTTTCGCCGTCAACAATCCTTAAAATAGGTTAAGATAACACGCTGACCTAGACAAGTGTCTTAAAGGGCATTAAAACAGAGCACTTGATATATGGCGGCATATCAATCTTTAAATTGATAGCCAAGTGTGAATAATGTTAATGATCTATGAGCCGTAATTCTCCCCTACACGATGGCCCATCACGATGGACAATGGTTGGAGACCATCGTGTGAAGGGCGTAGTATCGGATGACTTATGGGGATTTCTTCCAGAGTGAATACCAAATATTATTTAGGAGTCTTGTAATCTATCTTACGTCATGACAAGGGCCTATGAAAAAATCTCTTTAAAGGAGTGAATTTGTTTCCAAAAAGTAAGACTTGATAATACGATGATGCGTATCTTATATCCGGCGATGGGCTTCCATGGGCTGATGATTATGTTGATGATAATGATGATAGATAATTTGACTATGCGTGGAGCTACGAGACTGCTCACCCACTTGTATTACGTTCACAATCTCACCTGATCATGTACAGGCCCTTCTCCGGGATCTTGGCCTTGTTGTGCTTGAGGAACTGGTACATGTATTCGTCGTGACTCCAGGATATCAGCACGTTGTCCAAGCCGCAGTGTGGCTCGTACACGCCGTATTTGGTGCTGTGTACAGAATGTATTACTTCTAGAAATATTCGGATCAAATTGGTCGAGGAATCTTGTATTGTATTCTGTATATTTGTAATCTTTTCACGGCCCAGCGTCTAATGTTTTAAATCTTTTAAATCTAAAAGATTGGTTCATTGTAAACTGTTATTACAGCACATCAGATTTTTATTTCGAGTGGGACGTTGTGACTATTGAATATTTGCATGCCTTGGGACGAAATCTGCTGCTCCTCATTTATTTTATTCTCAACAACACCTTCTGTATACCATCATCATCATAATCACCCCCAGTCCATATTGTCCCCACTACAGGGGCACGGACCTCCCCTGATCAGGAGAGGGATTAGGCCGTAGTCTACCGCACTGGCCTAGTGCGGGTTGGTGGACTTCACACACCCATGCGGGCATGCAGGTTTCCTCACGAAGTTTTCCTTCTTCGTTAAGTACATTGGTGTCTACAATGTAGACCGTACATGAATTACGAATAATGACTCAGTGCTACGGGACCGGGATTCGAACCCATGACCCTTTGATCGTAAGCTATACCATATTGCACGTAAATAAATATATATATTTCAACGATTTAACCAAGAATGGATAAAGCGTAGTCAGTGGTTGACATTGGAACAGACCTCTGAATAAGTAACGCTTGGCACGACCAGCCCTCTAACCTAGTTGATTTTCTACAATCGTTAACACTAATAGAAACGAAACAAATGTATTGGAATGACATTTCTAATCGCCAAGTCATCCGTGACTTTTCTTAAGGATTACAAATGTCATTCCAATACATTTTTTTTTTCGTTTCTTAATAGAAACGTCTTAATGTCATTCCAATACATTTTTTTTCGTTTCTTAATAGAAACGAAAAAAAAATGTTTTGGAATGACATTTGTAATCCTAATGCGTTGACGTTGTTGAAAGTCAACTCGGCTAGGGGGGCAGGTTGACAATATAACATCTAGTTTAGACGTAACCTCCTTCGTATTTCTGATGGCATATAAAACAATAGGCCACAGATAGTGCCCGAAAGACTAGTCGTAGCTGAGATTGTGTCAGTTATGGGCTGATGTCAGACAGCGAACGGTCGTATTTCACCGCCCCACAGACACATCTCCAATTACAACAGACCCTGACTTACGTCGGGTAACTATATGGATGAAGAAGGAGGGCATGCATTATATATTATCCCCAGTTTATATTCGTCCCCACTACAGGAGCTCGAATCTCCTGTGTACAGGAGGGAGATTGGGACGTATAGTATACCACGTTGGTTTCCTCACGAAGTTTTCCTTGTCTGTTAAGTACATTGGTATCTAAAATGTAGATTGTAGATGAATTAAGAATAACTCAGTGACCAGGATCGAACCTACAACCTTGTGGTATATATACTCATCATTATCAGAAAAACTTTTTAATACGAGAAAAGATCGGGTTATCTATTTTTCGCATAATCGGTGTCGTAAAGTTCCAATTATGCAATTAACAGCAGATAGGTAGTAGAGGTCAAATGGCACAAATTTATAAACGCCATTCTTTTTATTTATGATTTAGTTATATATTTATATATGTACGCGCGGCTCCACTCGCGGTGATGTTAAATACATGAGACCGTTGAAAATACATTTTCTTCTTCTAATCCTCGGGAACAGTTTTTTTTTCGGAATAAAGTCTAAGTCCTTTTCTGTACCCCTGACAATATGTGTATAAAATTTCATGATGATCGGTTGAGTAGTTAAAGCGTAACATATAGACTCACTTTCGCATTTATAACATTAGTAAGGCTTAATCTTGTAGATATTATAATTTCTGAGTCGTAAATGTAATCGGATACACAACTGCGCACAACTAGTCATTTGTCATTGTCTCGTTCTGTCTTATTTTCTTGTTCGGTTACGCCTTGTATTAAAATAATGCTCATTTTGTAACAGTTGCATGAATAGTTATTACACACACACACACAAACATACAAAGACACAGACACACACACACACACACACACATACGCGCCCGCACACACACGCGCCCGCACGCACGCATGCACACGCACGCACATCCACGCACGCCCTGCGTGAGTACACACACAGGTACGCACATACACGAGTCGTCATAGTTTTATATTGTTCTTAAACTGACTTGTATTTAGGATTGTAGGTGTCGGGGTTATCCTTGAAGCTCTCTGGGCCATACACGATGGAGTCCGCCCACCTACAGCCGACCGCGAACGTATCTCCCACCACACACCATTGAGGTTCACCGTAGAACGCCATAATCTGCGAGATTTTTAACAATTAACCGAACTAGTTGCTATTTAAAAACTAAAAAACTCAAGTGCAATCAAATCCAGTTCTGATGTCCCCCATAATTCCTGCGTCGACCAGTATCGTTCAGACAATACTGTTAAGCACTTCGAAACTTCAATCTTTAAAAATTGTTTAAACAATATTTTTAATTTCTTCCACCCATACTGTACATAATATTATTGTTACAATTAGTGTCATAATAAAACAGTAATTTATTAGTTCAAAGTCGTTAACCAGGGTTATCGGGCGCCATTGAATTACGTAAATAATAAACGTAACTACAAATTATCTTTATTTATTTTTAATAGAAATACAGTCAAGTTCATGCGTCTTAAGAATGAATAATGTGTTTTATTGTAAAAATTCTCGATTTGATCACCATCACACCACCACCATGGTCAGCCTGATTCATCACTTTACATTTTATGAAATAGGAGATTTGCCATAATCTTATATCACGTCAGACGTGCACCAGAGCAACGTATGCTAAGCTGGAATACCATATTTTGACACAAGGGCACGTGGAAGGTCGCTTAGTGTTTTTAGTCGTCACTAAGTTTCACTCCGTGTCGTATTCGTGCCTTCGCTACGGCATGGTGCTATCAGATGCATTTTCCACTCGACAAACAGACTTGGCAGACATTTCAGAGAACGCAACAAATATTCACTCATATGTATATTAAAATATTTCATTACATTACAGAAGAATTTCATTTCACACATGTTAATAGGTAGTATACGTATATTTACTTGATGATAATGTAAAATTTTATTACCTACAAACTGTTGCTGTGTTATCAAATAAATAAACAGATTTGTTTCGCATGAGAGTGACAATCTGACTGAAGTTTGTGTTAACTAATAATACGTTGCATTTCATTTAATTTTCATTCTGCTGCTGAGTAGTTCTTTCTGGCTTTTGCGAAACTCGTAAGTACGATGGTGCTGTAACAATGTTACACAGCGACTCCACTATTATTATCAACCTGGAAACACCATCCAGGCAACTTATTAGTTACCTTTTTTACGCGTGGAAAATACCGTTGTGCTGAGAGTGGTACAGCGGTTTTGTCGACTTGCTCTCACTAAAAAACCACATGACGTCCGTCTCTGGCCCCTGTTCTCGGCCGCGGAGAAATTTATTACTTACCTTGCCCAAATCATGAATGAGTCCGGTGAGATGGAACCAGTCGTCATCGGGATGGTCCTGGCGGATCCTCTCAGCGGTCTGGAAGGCGTGCACGATGTTCGGCAGGTCGGTGTCTGGGTCTGACTCATCGACTAACTCGTTCAATTTGATCAGGGCATCCTTAATCGTTGCCTTGAAGGTGTTGAATTTCAACCATTTTTCCTTTTTCTCTGTGAAACATAGATTATTGTAGACAACTGTATACCGAATTTGATTAAGCGTGAAAAGTCAATCAATCAGACTGGTCGTCAGCTTTACATTACATTGTTCGATACACTTGGTGATCAGTTTATTGTCACTTCAGTTCACACACTAATTTGTCAAATAAATGTATACGATGACTCTTACAGTTGTTATTTTTCAAATGATAACAGAGAAACTTCGAACTTCGTTGTTATTAAAATTTTCAGAATTCTTATTTATTAAAAGTATGAGAAAGTCTTCTGAAGTCTTGTTTAGATAAAAAAAGTCTTTATTCAATAAAGAAATTAAGAGTAATTGCGTAATTTCGGTCTCTAAAATTTTTCCACGAGGGATATCTGGTGACCACAATCTGCTCGCTTGCGAGACGTCTTCAAAATCGCGTTGGATGTCCATTGTGTAGCAGTACCTATAACGCTACTATCATCCAAGGGAGACAGAGTTGTGCTGAGACCACACGACCATTACATTTATAAAACCTGATATACTCACGTTTCACTAAGTCGACAGTGACCTTTGTGTGCATCTCGTAATAAGTTCTGCGCACGCGTTCCTTGATAGGATCATTGTCGTCAACGCTGTAGTCTCGAAAAGCTTCAATTGGCTTGTCGTTGAACGTTGGCTCCGGACGCAGCAGTTGCGATGGATCGATCATCGACACTGGACCTTTCTGCATAATTAAGATTTTTTATTTAGCATGTTGTTTAGGGTTACCAACTGTTCCGAATTAATCGGGATGTCCCGATTTCATGACGACACATCTTAATTTTCGACGTCTACCTATTTTTCAAGTTCAATTAGAACTTTAGGCGCATTAGGAAAATATAATGACAAGAATTTGGACGACATGCGCACACCGTGGAATGAAAAATTCACACGATGAAGTTAGTCGTGAAGTTATTATGCTGCCAACGCACTCAATCAGCTGTCAGTTTTCTCTATATACACATACCCATCAGCTGTCATTTCACAATAATTATCCATATACACATAATTATATTTTTATGCTAAAGAAGTATAATAACTTTTAAAGTGCGTACGTAAGTAGACGCAATATTTTTTATTCATTGTTCCTGCCATATTGGTTACTATACTAGCGGATGGCGACCCTCCATTTGCAAAGCGTGTCTCCTGATCAGACTTATTGATTGATACATAGATCTAACCCGAGTCGCGAAATGCTTCTGCCCTTCTATTTTAATTAAATATATTCTGTTTCCGTAAAGCGTGTAATTTGATTTGATTCGATTTTTCAATATCATTTTCAATATGACATAATCCCAAGTTGAGTGTCTGTTATTTTTGTAAAGCAGGTAGGTGGCTGTTGGGTGAATTAAGGTAACAGACACCCGTCAAACGCGATCTAGTTAGTCTGCACGATGTCTGCACTAATGTCATCTAAACACAGTCGGGACTCACCGTGTCTTTTAAATCACGAGGGTCAGTCATAAATTAAATGTTATATCCGTAAACCCATCTAACACCTAACCGCGTTAAACATTGCTTCATTCAGACCGGTTCGAATGGCGATTACTTTGGTTAGGCTACGACCTCCCTCTATAGCGCTCCATGGGGTTACTTACTGAACTTATTGAATTTATTTGTTTACCTACCATGGATACTCAATTCACTTCTAGAGAGAATTAAAATTACATAGTTCTCAGTTAAGTCAAATTAGGTAGTGCCCTGGTAGTTAAAATGGTGGTTTAAATTCTAATATTACATCAAATCGCAATTAAATCAATAATAATATAATATTTTGGATACTTTTGTCACATACGTTGATCTACCCCAAATTAGGATTTCGTGTCTTGAATTACTATCCAAAAACAATGATATACTTACTTATATAAATAAATGTTTGTAATATTACTCGGGTACAAACATTCGTGCTCATCATATAAATTTTGCTCGACCAGGATTCGAACCCAGGACCAATTGGCACAAAAACCAGGATCACTATCATTGAACCAATCAGTGGTCATTCAATCGCTAAAATCTGATTGTAGCTATTAAATATCTGTACAATTCACGATTTATTTATTTTATGTAAGTATCTTTATTAAAACCCTGTTAATATTGACGATAGAAATTATTTTTAAATTTATTTAAAGAACCGATTATAGATCTCTTTTATACAGTTAGATCACGCGATCAACGAAAAACATGAAAATTATATGCAAGTACAGAAAAAATAAGTGCTTCTTGAGCATGGCTACTCTAAGACAATACAGTCTATGTAACTATTTATGGATTATTTACCTGGGAAGCCATTTCTTTTTTAAATTGCCCGAGCCACAAATGCGTTAGACGTCGTTAATAGATTTGAATTCTGAACGCCCCGTATAGGCAATATATAGCCTAGCTTTTCTCAAGTAGGCGCTATCTGACAAACAGGGTTTAACTTCAGATATGATAATCCCCCATTTGATGCTGTACTTCTCACTTAGACTATATTCCTTCACTGTTTAGATAGATTTTAGGATGCACCATAATTATTTTAATTCCATCTACTTAATAAACACTATCAAAAAGTGTAAATATAATTTTATTTTGTGTGTGTGTGTGTGTGTGTGTAGATAAATAGCTAAATTATTCATTGAAAGGTCAACATTACTGTAAGACCTTAGTTCCCAATGAGGTCCAGGTGGACCCGCAGGTGTCCACGGGGGCCTCGACAGGGGTCTACGTTGGCGTACGCAAATTTCCATAGTTAGATCTAATCTTCACATTTTTTATCGAGCTTTGGGAATATGGTAGAAAAGTAGCTGCCGGGGGTCCACCGGAACCAGCTAAATTTTGAAAGTGGTCTATGAGAAAAAAAAGTCTGGGAACCTCTGCGGTAAGAGATGGAATACTAACGCTCATCTCTGCATTTCAGCTGCTTTGGTGTGCTAATCTACAAAATGCTATGGGTTTTAGCGGGATCATTGATCAATAGTGATGAAGATGAAGGCATTGATGATCACGTCGAGATATCACCAACTGTAGGTCGAAAAGTGGCAGTACCGGAAAAGGGAATATTTTCCGACTAGAAGGATGTCTGGCGAAGCCTGCCAAAACCCCAACGGTTGAAGTTGGGACGTTGTATATATGCTAAATCACTATCAAACTTCTTCACCGTGATTTAGCCTTCTATGATAATTCAAGAGTTGCACTGGATTGCAGTTGATGATTTGTGGTACTATGTAGCGAAATAGGTAACATGGGTAGATTCTAAAATATAGCCTTCTGTCGTCTTCTGCTTTATTGCCATACAATGCACCTTCAAGAGAGGAAAATAACTTTAATGAAGTCATAAAGATATTTAAACTGTCCGAAAGCCTTCAACTTCACTAGGCCACTCCGGTTTACCAATCAGGTTCAAAACACCCAAATGCTTCGACTTCATTCGATTTTAAACACCAGTTCGACGGACCTACGCTCGATGTCTTTCAAGTCTGACGTAGGAATGTGCTAACTTCCCACAAGAAAAGGTATGACTATAACATTTACATGAGTGATGACACTAATGACTCGAGATAGCATAAATTCCCCATCTAGTCATAGGTCAAGCCTTTCTACTCTCTCCAAAACTAGGACACCAGCGTCCTTTGGTCCTCAGCTCGACCTGCTGCCACTTCAACTTTGCAACCCTTTTAACTGTCTGTGAGTCCAGATCTTTTGGGGTTACCTTATATCAAGGATATTGTTTATTACTAGGTTTTGCCTGCGGCTCCACCCGCGTGAATCTCAATTTTCCGCTAGATGAGAAATCCCGAAACAATCATAGATTTATATAAAGCCAACAACTTTTACTTTAGCTCTCGTACCTTAACGGCGGCTACTAAAACAGGGATCAAGCTGTATCTTCAATTCCACTGGATCGATTTTGATGAAACACACCCCAGTATTTAAGTTGGAGTAGTACTTTTCAGACTAATAGTTTGACCAAAATCTACTCGCTGGTTTTTGCGTGAACCTCGAATAAACAAACAAACATCGACAGATTTTGTTTCAGAAGCCCATTTTTAATCTTATTAGTTAATCTGAACAACTTTTTTAAATATCTTTGATTTAAAAAAAATGACAAATAACAATTTTATAATAGTATAGATAACTATCATTACCCAGCAGGATATGATGACCAAGATCACAAGGCCACCTTCGTCCATGCTAATCATAAATCGATACATACTACCAGTTTGTACATCAAATAAACAAACAATTTACTAGTGATAACGTATCTTAACTACAATTCATCCGCGAATTTGAAATTGGATTACGACATGATTGGCATCGAATGATTGAGAAAAGTGTAAATGTATCTTCACACTTCTGAACAGAGTATAAATTTGTTGAAACAAGTTGCACGTTTTTTAGAAACATCTTTCGTGATATTTGACTGACACTTTTTAGTTTCCTGTATTATAGATAGTAGCTAGGTATAAAAAAAAAACAATCGTCCTTAAAGCAACAACAATAAGGTATATATTTCAGTTATTAAAGAAATTAATCGGTGGTGCTGTGGGGTTATTTATATTGACAGGCATTAGCGAAATGACTAGATATCGAGTTTATCTTGAGGACATAATCAATGAGGACAGAGTGAATTAAATTTACTTGTTTTCTGAACACGGGCCTCTAACTCTAAGGGGGTTTGCTTGATATCCGTGATTGATTCACCTTAAGGTTCGCGTTTAACCTTTGGATTGTTGGGATCGCAAAATTTATTCGTTTCATCATCATCATCAACCATCTACTGTCCCATTGCTGAGCACAGGTCTCTACAAAGTGAGAGGGGAGGCTACCGTCCACGCTGACCTAATACGGATCGGCGTTTCTTAGTGTATTTACTGTTTATTTTATTACCAACAGTTCGTTACGATTTTTTTAAAGAAGAATTCGACCAGAAACCCAACTCTTTTCTAAAATATTGTCATATTTCAACAATTCTCTTATCTGAGTGCCATATTAAAACATATTTTGTAATTATAAACAACTCTGATTACAATGTCGTGACATAGAAAGCGTGACAACGATTTTATGCTATAGAACCGACCGTAATTTTATTATAACCAATGACATTGACCTTAAAAATAGTTATTATTGCTTGTAGGGAAGTACTAATAAAATACAGCAACAGGTTTAAAGCTTCATGTTAACTTTTATCACCTTTTTAGTATTTAAATACTTATTTATTAGTTAACTTTATCTCATCCCTTGGTTACTAAAAGAACCAGCTGAAGAATCCACCGAGATAATGGGCTGCTGTTTATTAACTTATGCGTTGCGTTATCCTGCCATTCAATCAATATCTACTGCGACCTTCAAGACGCCTGCCAAGCATGGAGATAATGGCAAATTCCTCCTTCTATAAAATGGAAGAATCCCATGACTTTCACAGACTAATTACGACTATCAACCTTTGAAGCAAACCTTCGTTTTCTTTGATTTAATAAAGTTATTTTGTATGATACATTTGTGAGGTCTCAATATTTTATTATTTATTATTTTTTGTTTTACTAATATAACTAATTGAAATTTGTCAGTTCAGTATAACTCTAAGTGCTGCTACATTTATATCATCGAGATTTTTATTGCCTGATAAGACTGATTAAATAAGTCTGAAATTAATATTCAAAATATATATTTTTTATGATTACTGGATATATAATTATATTATTATAATTAGTATTTGTCAAATTTGTAGTGCTTACCCGCTTTGCAAGAACGGCTTACCCAATTTAGGCTCCCTATCAGGGCAAAGCGGATTTATGAAGAGATTTTAATTTTTGGTAATAAATAATTACCTGATACAAAATAACAATTGTTTTTTTTTTTGAAATTCGATAATCGATATCATCATCATCATCATCTTACCCGCTTTAGGTCACTCTCCCCTATATCAATCGCATTGAACAAATCCAGAAGTGTTTTTTACTATATTTATAATAATTATTCAGATCTAAAAAATAGACGTGTCAGTCTATGAAACGCGCTATAGGCTTTTGTAAAAGTAGTTACATAGCTAATATTAGATATCTCCAAGTTAATATGACAGCACAGGCATCCCTTTTACGAAGGCGTTTCGAACATCTCATTGGCCAGAGGCCCCCAAACATTTTTCTTACAGACCACTTACTGGTTTTCGATTTTGGGTACACCCCTGCTTAGCTAATAATGAATTTTGCAAATTCATCAACTTAAAATGTGTCTTTGGCAATCAGTACAGCACTACTCACTGAGATTTAAAAACTATAGTGAAGTCATTATTTCATTTAGATTTAAAGTTATAGTCGTATATTTTCTAGACTTAAAGTTTTTATGGGACCGTGGTGCTGATTCTGTTGTAACAGAACTAAATTTAGTCGCTCTCTATCTTTTTCTAATCTCAAACACCAAACCGAGATAGCACACATTTATAGCGAGTACCGACCTACGTTTCTGTCAAGCGGTACAAAAACATGTTGCGTTTTTGCGTATCTTTAGTTCGTATGTTCCGAGATCGCGTCTAAATCTTTTAAATTTGACGTGTGTAAACGAAGCTGTCAGCACCAAAATTGTAGCTGTCTCGTTTTGACGTTTGACATTAGAAAAAGATAGAGAGGGACTAATTTTAGTTAAGTTTGTAACAACAACAGAATCAGCACCAATATTTGCAATCCCTACCATGTTATTATTACTTGTTGGATATCACTCGTGCCAGTCACTATACTAACAAACTAAATGAAACACATTATATTTAAAAAACTATATTTTAATTATCGAAGTCGTGACTATAGTATACATTTAACGGTTACGTAAGTATTAGGTACGTATAACACAACGCCATATCTAAGTGGTAAATTATTTAGAGGTTATCGGTTCATTCGGTTCACAGTTGTTTTATGAATTTTGGCGTCACTGTTATGAGAGTAGACGGTAATTTATTGTACTATTCGTATTTACAGTAAATTATTTTGATCGAAATTGTGCAAGAGATTTATGAGCTCCCAACACCTTCCGATCCAATCATTATTAGTACTTTTATTATTATTTATCAACCCATTTATCAGGCCTATCGAGGGGCACAGACATACGAAATAATAAAGTGCATTTCAGTTTCGTATAAAGGCATGCTGCTTTATTAAATAATAACTCTTTCTCTCAATTTTCCCGATAAATCGAGTAGGATTGGACGATTTAAGAGTTGGAATAGGACATAACGCTTAACCCATTGACTGTCAGACATATTTAGAGCGTCTTGCCCTGGGTACCAAGGTTTCATTTTAAACTATACATGAAATTTTACAAAATATAAGTTATTGATATAATATTGTAATGACATTTACAGTAATTTTTATTGAAAAAATAAAAACCTACCTATGTATATATTAATTTGTAATTAATCTAAAATTGCAGCTCCCACTACGAGATATCTCGTAGCTGGCGGTCAATGGGTTAACTCAATTACTATCCTCTTGCAGTACGACTCGTCTCTAAGGTTCTAACGATATAGATAATCGCTCGACCAGTAGACCGCAATAACAGAATTCCCATCTCCACGCCTGATCACTGCAGCTTGGGGAGATGTCTTGTAACGAAGTTACGCGGTGTGACGGCACCCGAATCGTGTTGTACACATTCCAATGGATTTAAAAATAATATCTAGTATTAAAAGCGTGCAATGCTGACCCGCAGAATTCTACGCAATATTTTTCTTCCACATTTTATCGACTACACGAGCAGAGTTTTTTCAATTCCATTTATCCATAATTGTTAAACATGGCTTAAATAAAAGTAAAAATTTTATCAAACATCTGTGTATTATGAACATTATTGAGCGAAATTGCACTCTTCGTCAGCGCAAACTGATGCTAACAAATGTAAATTAGGACCGAATGTAAACACCAATTCAATAAATACCTTGTTTCACTATGTGTAAGGTTGAAAATGTAATGACAGATGAACTCGCTTTATCTCACTCGTAACATCTGTACACTGAGTGTATCAATGGCGACGTCAATATGACGTGCTCACGTTCGACCAATACCCAATAAGAATTTTGCCCGTGCAAACGCACTGTCTTATTGACTGAATAATTGTCGCGCCTTCCAAAAAAAAAGTTTACTGCGCAGTATATCTGTGGTGCTGCTGAAAACGTCGAACACTACACAACCATTACGAATTAACAAATGTACACTACGAGGAAAACGTGTAATGGCGGCTGTGAATTTAGATGCAAGTTGCAACGAAATAAATTTTAGGTAGACGATAGGACCCTGTGGAACGGGACCAGATTCGATCTTGGTCCTGTACCACTGGGTTATTTCAACCTTATGTACAGTCTACATTGTGGACATCAATGAACTCAACTGAGAAAACTTCACGAGGAAACCTGCATGCCCGCATGGGTTTGTGAAGTTTACCAACCCGCACCATGTCAGAGTGGTAGGCTTTGATCTAATCCCCTCCGTATGAGGAAAAAGTCCGTGCCTGTACCATTAATGGAGACATGCCGCAAAGTACCACAATCAATTACAATCACGCTCGTAACGCATTTCACAGCCGTCATTAAGTTCGCATCGCGGTATAAGTTAACACTTTGACCGCCATGTTGGTCACATAAGACCGGCCACGGTTTCTTCTGAGACACCACGGTGGTCATTGGTGACCGGATGACCGGAGCGCCTGAATTTTTGCAGTTGTAAAAAACTAAATAAAAATTGACAATGCATTTGAATATGACCGATATATAGAACATACAATACTTTGAAATAAAAAGTGCCCTATTGAACAATTTTTTTTATTACAACAACACTAAAATATAAATATTAGAATAAATATTGTATCTAAGAAAAATAATCGTGTGGCGTCCTGGACGAAACATATGAGTTAAAGTGTTAACTGTCTGCTCAACGGATCTTTTGTCGTGTTGCTGGTGAGAAAGAAGAAAGTAGCTGGTGGTACACATTTAGGTGCACTTTTAACCCGTTAACAGATACAAATTCAATTATCAAAAGGGCACGGCGTTCATTTATTACATAATTATTAATAATACGAATGAAGTCTTTTACAAATATCAATGTTAACTCAGCTAATTATCCGTATAATCTCATAATGACTTAATATCTTTTTTACATGCTATATGTAATCGAGTCTCACAGAAAATTCGGAACTTACTTCCCCAAATTTAATAGTATTTAGTAATTCAACATGATTTTGGAAAGTTAACGTAAGTTCAACAGTACAATGGTGCCGATTCTGTTGAAATAGAACAGTGCTATCAGTTTCGTTTACACACGTCAAAATTAAAAGATTTAGACGCGATCTCAGAGCATACGGACAAAAGATACGCAAAAACGCAACATTTTTTTTTT
>WUAW01018535.1:6607-20223 GCA_017165845.1 Thaumetopoea pityocampa | reverse complement strand
ACTATTCATAAGTACCTGTTGGGTTTACATGAATAAAAAAATTTTGACTTTGACTTTGACTTTGACAAATATGATTTATAGCCTATGGCACTCAAGAATAATGTAGCTTTCTACGAGGGATTTTTTTTTAGAATTAAATTATATTATATTAAATTAACAAACGGATTTCTACAAAATTATTAGTTTTCAGGAGAGCGTTAATAACGTGAAAATGTTATAACTTGGTAAAAATAAGCATCTTTATATACGCGACTACCAACTAAAAACTTTTTAGTGATAACACTAAAAAGTTTTTAGTTGGTAGTCGCGTATATAAAGATGATCGCGTATATAGACTATAAAGTCTAACATAAAAAATCTTTTTATGTTAGACTATAACACTAAAAAGTAATATTTATGAAAAAAAATTCTAGACAATAAAATTGAATTCAATTATTTAAAAAAGTGAATTTCGCAAAAATGCGGTTGTCTTTTTATTTTTCGCTGCCGTCGATTAGTCCCGGAGACACTCTTACATACAAACTTACAAACGAACAAATTTTACCTCTTTATAATATTAGTATAGATCGATAAATTCAAATTTTTTTATTATTTATATATCTATATCTCGTTATTAACGCCAGGCTTTGACATTTATCTTTGTCCGAAATCAAGAGATCTTGACAAGAGCTCCTCAAATTTTTTTGTCTTATAGACCACTTGTAATGTTTTTCACTTTTGGGTGGACCCCCAAAGCGTAGTTAATATCAATTTTTTGTAAATTTATTAACTTCAAATATGTTTTTGATAATTGGCGTGGACCCCGTGCACGTCATAGCTTATAATTATGTTCAAATAGACGAGCACCATTATTTATGATAATGTAACGGCGTTTTTCTCAGTTTGTTTGATTATTATGATTGAGGTTTCTAAAATCTCAAATTTTTTTAAAAGTATAATTGACAAAACCCCAGAAAAGTTTTATTAAGCATCGGAATTGAAATTACGTATAAAATAAAAAAAAATAAAAAAAAAATGTAAAAAGCATTTTTATTCTGGCTTTGCTTCTTTTATTCCTATTAGCCCCTTGGGCATTGGTGGT
Organism: Thaumetopoea pityocampa; assembly: GCA_017165845.1. Lineage (NCBI taxonomy): Eukaryota > Metazoa > Arthropoda > Insecta > Lepidoptera > Notodontidae > Thaumetopoea > Thaumetopoea pityocampa. The sequence continues at coordinate 19,142 of WUAW01018535.1, read as the reverse complement.
ATTAAAAATGTCCCAACTTTTTTATGCTTAATAACGAATGGTGGGACTATTTGAGTCCCACCTTATATAACTGAATCCAATTATTTATATTATGTTATATCATTGTATTTCTGTATCAATAAAAGTATAGCAATTTTGTTCATTTTTAAACAATATAAAATTTCCTTGGAACATGCGTATTTTTTTAATTATTAAATTCCGTGCCTTAAAAGGTTAAGGAGAAGTAATTATAAGTTTGATATTTTTTTTTAAATAAGCATTTTGTAATGATATTGTGATTGAAACGATGTTTTGATTGTATGTATGTAATTTGATAGGTCTGTGATTAGAATATGAATATTATTGTATTATTGTAATTGTTGATATTAAATAATTTAATTTAATAATTATGCCTATTTTTTATATTGGTAACTTACCGTGGTTTGGGAATGGTTTGAGCATTGTGTTGATGAGATCATCTTCAGAGCAGAGTGGTCATCAGATATGAGCAGGTTAGAAACAAACTCATTTATGTGTTCTTTTTTGTTTTTTTTTTATCAGAGTCTAAATTTTGAATTTTATCAATACCTGCAGTACTTTTAAATAGGTTAATATCTATCTTCTAGTAAACAAAAATATAAAGTAACTAGCTTTTGCCCTCGGCTCCGTCCGTGTGAATATCGGTTTTCCGTACAAGGGAAATCCCGAAACAACCATAGATTTATATAAAATCATATATAAAAATACCACTTTTACTTGAGTTTCCGTACCTTAACGGCAGCTACTAAAACAGGGATCAAGCTGTATCTTCAATTCTACCGGGCCGATTTTGATGATATATGCCGCAATATTTAAGTCTGAAATCTACCCGCTGGTTCTTGCGTTAAGCTCGAACGAACAAACATCGACGGATTTGGTTTCAGTTCAAGTCCTTAATTAGTCGACCTGGGTAGTTTTTTTAAATTATGTTTGAATTACAAAATTTGATTAATAGATTACAAAGATCAAACTCAATTTACTGAAACAAATTAAAATATGAATGTCACTATTTGTTCCTAACCTCCAAAGTATAAAAAAGAAGTATAAAACTTCTACTTGGGACCATGGGCGTACCCAGGGTAGGGCAGGGGGGGGGGGGGGGGCAGCTGCCCCCCTGGATTTTGTTTACGTCCCTACTAATTATCTACTTTTGTCCATAAAAGTTAAGAAAAAGAACTTTTTGCCATTTGCAATACAACATACTTTTAAAAATAGCTACTGTATAAAGAATTTATATAAAATTTATGTTTGTTTGACTAGGTCCTTATAAAAAATTGATTTTTAACGATATTTGCTGTTGCGCATAAAAATTAATTATTTATTTATTTATAAAAAGACAAGATGGAACAGTCTTAAAAAAACCAATATCTACACTATTATAAAATTGTTAAATGTCAAATTGTTTAAATTAATGAAATTGATTGAGCCGCATATTTAATACTTGAAATTATATATTATATTATGTCACTAAAATCAAATTATTAATAAATATCGCTTTTAGCGCCACTCGGGTCGTGAAGCAGCGTCACTGTCGCTAAGTTGTTCTTTAGTGTGGGCATGTGCGACTAGATGGCGCCACAGCGCACTTTAGATCTGTTCCGCCTACAATCCACATCTCGTTTTTCTCTGCTCGTCTTTTTATCCGCTTTTAACATGAAAATTAACATATTCCGACCCGCTAAATAATAAGGAAACTCTCGGCTCGTTGTGTGATTGGAGAAACCGACCAGAGAGTATCCTGTACAGCCACATTCTGTGTATTCGAGGAGCCTACTGCCAATACTATCTTTTTAGGTGGTATCTAAGGAGTGACTTGCAGGTCAGTGGTCTGTTTTATTGTCTTGATGTGGTGCTAAGACGATCTTTATATTTTACTAGTTTTTGTTCGCGGCTCCGCCCGCGTCAATGTCTGTTTTCTGCTCCATGAGAAATCCTGAAACAAACAAAGATTCGGCGCAGCGCTCATTGTGTGCGGCGCGCGGCGCTTGGCAAGTTTCTTACTTGCGTTAATTTCAGTTTCACATTTTGTAATGACTCCGTAATTCTCTGTATTTATTCTATATTTTTATTTTCTGGGCCGTAAGCTTTTTTGCCGACTTTATCACACAAAAACTTTCATTCCATACTTTTACCCCCTTTAGGGAAAAAAAGTTTACAAACTTTGAATGTCGTATTTATTTAGGTATATCTAATCAAAAGCCTAAAAAATAAGTTTCAAGCTTCTAGCTTTAAAAATGATGTAATTTCCATATAAATTTCATCCCCTATTTCAACCCCTTACAATCCTTTTTCGAATTAAAAAGTAGCCTATGTTCTTTCTGAAGCTCTAGACTATCTCTGTACCAAATTTCATTTAAATTGGTTCAGTAGTTTAGGCGTGATTGCGTAACACACAGACAGAGAGAGATACTTTCGGATTTATAATATTAGTAAGGACTAGTAAGGATTATCTTTGAATTAATTGTTTATTATCTCCGCCCTCAAGTCATCATCCCCGCGTGGTTAGGCCTATTTACACGCCCAACCAGAAATTAATTAAAAACTCAGATCGACTAATTAAGGGCTTTTGAAACCAAATACATCGATGTTTATTTGTTCGAACTTCACGCAAAAACCAGCGGGTAGATTTTGGTCAAACCATTACAGTCTTGTTATCTAGCAGGCACTATTCCAACTTAAATACTGCGACATGTTTCAACAAAATCGGTCCAGTAGAATTGAAGATACAGCTTGATCCCTGTTTTAGTAGGCGCCGTTAAGGTACGAGAGGTCAAATAAAAGTGGTTAAGTGTTTTTATATAAATCTATAGATGATTGACTATATGGACTCAGTTTGATTTGGCCCTCGGTGTTTCATTGTTGACAACGTAAAGAGGTGTGGGTGTGAAGAGGTTAATTAAAATTTACTGCGATCTCCAAGACGCCTGCCAAGCGTGGCAAATTCCTCCTTTTTAAGGAGGATGCAGTGAACCTCCACAGCCTGATGATAATGATGATTCATTTATAGTAATGACCTATAGGTTCGAGACATGGCTATTATAATGAGTCTCATAAAGAGCTTACAGTCACCCAGAGGACAAAAGAAAGAAGCTATATGCAAACAGCCAACCCAGAACCAGTCAATGACATTGCTCAGAGGATTGTAAAGTTGAAGTGGGCCATGGATGGGGTGTATCCTCATAAAATCGCATGGACCTTGAAGTTCTAGTGTTGGAGAATGACCCTGAATCAGAAGCGTGATCTGGGTCGACCCCGACTGGCTGATCTGATGACCTAATTAGGGTCCAAGAGGTGGATCATTATTTGACATTAGTATGTTCGGATTAATATGTAAATTGAAGGGCAAGTGGTGCTAAGTACGACCAATGATCAAAAAGGTCGCGGGTTCGATTCAGTGCCGTACCACTGGGTTTAAACTCATTGTAAACCCCTATGTACTTAATGGAGAAGGGAAATTTAGTGAGGAAACCTATATGCCCGCATGGATGTGTTAAGTCTACCAATATGCTCTAGGCCAGCGTGCTAGACTACGGCCTAAACCCCCTCTTATAAAGGTAGGTCCGTGCCCCTGTGGTGGGGGCAAATGTTGACTGGAAATGATGTTCAGATATTGCATGCTGAGAATAAAAATAATATAGTATTATATAATATATAATAATATAGTATATTTTATATACGAAGAAAACGCATTTTGTCACACGAGGGGAAGGAGGGATATATTCTTGAATAGTTTTTAAGGAACCCTTTTTAAAAACATTTCTCTTAAATTCATTATTGAAAAAGAAACAACAGCAAAATACCCGGCTGAGTGGAAATTAAATAAAAAAATATTTATTTTTTGGTTTTGAATGAAAATGAATGAGTCCGTTTTTGATATGGCGATGATGATATATATTTATAAAAACTATAGTTTTTTAAGTATTTGCCGATATCATCATCATCATCACAAGTTTTAATTTTTTTGGTTATACTCGATACCAGTTCTTGCTACATATAATTAATTTCTTTAAAGCATTCTGATGTTCTTCTATTTGTATGTTCTTCTATATGCATCCTGCTATTGTTAACATACACATTCCAGAGCTCTCCCTCTGTAAAGTCGAGAAATTTATTAACGCTTGGCGGTTAGGCGAAATGCATTTTTTTTTGGTACATTTTTTGCACTAACCGCACTAGTGCTGCAGCTAGGCTATGATAGAACCAAAAAGAAATCTGTTTTTTTTCTTTCCAAATATTTTTTTTCTCCTTTCGGATGATAGATATACCTAACCAAGGCAGCTATGGACAGGATATGAATGAACAGACAAACATGTACACCAAACAAAATAATATCGTTTTTAACAAAATAATACTGTCGAGAGAGAGAGAACGTTATGAGATTAGAATTTAATTAAGATAAATAATTTAAACTACAATTATAATGAAGTATAGAGTATAGAGTTAATTATGGAAGAAATAAACATAAGACTAACATTATCCTATAAAAATGTATGCAAATTAAATAAAGTGAAAACAAGGTCCCTGACATATATCAGGGGAACACGGCGCGCTATAGCAAAGCTATAGTAATTAAAAAAAAACCAAGGCAGATATTTATTCATTTATTTATTTACACTTCATACACTAATGGCATATGGGCTGACTTAATGCTTAAGACATTTTATATTAGTCGAACTTTAGGTGGTGCTGATAATATAAGCTAGGTGAAGTATCTGCTGGAAAATAAATGAGTATGAAACATAAGCTTACCTAAAGCTTATGTGATACACTAATACATAGATACACACACTACACACACTCACGCCCCCTTTCCTGGCTCTCCGGCGGGGAATCGAACCCCGGTCTCCCGCGTTTCAAGCGGGTATACTGACCACTATACTACCGAAGAACCGGGGTAGGCAGAGACCACTGCTTTCCACTTGCCACGAGCAAGATGGATATCCGCAGCCCACGTTTCGCCCCCGCAGGAAACGAGACGTGTCGGGCGGCGAACCACGACGCCGCCATTTTAAGGTACAAAAGCATTAAAAACCTCATTGCGTTCCCACGAAAAGGAAGGAAAGGAAAGAGGTTGGGGTAGGAAAGGTGTATAGAACAAGGAGTATGGAATTTGGGAAAAGGTTTATAGGATATAGAATACTACTATCTCGGAAGGAGTAGGAAGAGACAGTAGTAGCTTGGGGGGTCGGGGTCGCTTACCCGTATAAATGATGATGATGAACCCCCTAAGGGTTCATCATCATCATTTCAGTAACTTACGGGTTATTAGCCAAAAAAATAAAGAATTTTGCTAGTGAAAGGACGAAATGTCCTCCGACGGAGTCTTTGGAACAGGATAATAAATCTAAAACAGTGATGGTATGCAATAGTATTGAAGTTGGAAACGCGTTATATTGATAGAGTGCCGGAGTTTTCTAGTGAGTGGTGAATGATTAAAACTATGGCGGCTCCATGCAGCATGCGTTTTTGTAGCTGGTGAGCGACGCTATGTACGACACACAGAGCCATTTAAATGCAGTGAAAGGCTGTCTCGTAAATTTGTGCACGCAATTTACCGCTGTTTACATTCCCTTACAAAATTCAATGGTTATATTTAGCCTTGGATATTTATAAATTTAACAACGGTCACATTATAATTTCAGAGCATTTGCGGTTAAAAGTATCCCTTTTGCATTTGTTGGAGAAATATCTAAATAGCTGGTGGATTCGTATCCTTAGATTAGATTAGAATAGAGTTTATTGCACACAAAATACAAAAAATATTACAAACATAATGAACAAGAAATAAGAAGTATACATTGGGCGGTCTTATCGCAATATACGATCTCTTCCAGACAGCCTTTGGGTGGATAGAAATGTCTTAGTTGTGTCTTTCAACAAAATGTTTCATATTGTCGTGGTGTTATATTTTTCTACTTAACGCCAGGATTAGCAAGTGTCTCGCAAGTAACGGTGGCTCCGTTGTTTCGCCAACTTTTAACGAGTTGTTTGGACGCGGCTGGTGGCCGAGCCAAAGTGCGCCACGGCGACGCAAACAACTTCTGCTGCACATACGTTACACGACAATGTGTGCACCTACTTCTTAAAGTCGATTCGATTTCGTTTTTGAATTTGTGGTATTAGTCGTACATAATAATTATTAATGATAATATACATATGTATATAAAAAAATATATTTTTTAATTTTTATGTATGCTTTATAAAAATATACATAAACTTTACTTTTTATAATTAACAACAATTAAAAGACTATATTTTAATATAAGTTATACACAAATACATAAATATAGAATACAAAATAGATTAATACAGAAAAGTAAAATATAATACATATATATATATTTATATTTACTCTCTGATTTATTAAGAGTTTTCTGTCACGGCTTCGGAGGCTTTGGGGAAATAAATTTGATATATCAACAATGACATTTTAAAGATCAGTATATTGGAGACATATTTTTTTAAATATGCTATAATATTTTTCTATATTCTTATTACTATTAGAGAACTCAATTTTGAGGTAAACTCGCCTTCGTACATCGCCTTCGCTGTAATTTATGTACATTGTTTTGTATGTATAACGCTTCTACGCCTTAACTATTCAACAAACCATCATGAAATTTTGTACACCCATTGTCTGGGGTACAGAGAAGTATATAGAGTACCTTTTATCCCGAAAAGAAAAATTCCCGAGAGATAGAAAAAAATGTATTTTTATCGGTCTCTGATATAAATCTAAGGATTTTCAATGCGAGTGAAGCCACGGGTAAAGGCTAATTAAGAATAAAGTGCATGGTCGCAGACGGTAATTGTTGAATCCGTTCGTGGAGTTAGCGTCGGATGAGTGGGTTCCGCAAAATGCGCCCTAAATGGGGTGAAAACGGTCGACGTGCATCTGATCCCGCTGCGGCGTATACCGGGCGAAGTGATGAGCCATGCCAATGTCGGGAAACTTTTTTAAAGTACTATAACATTATTTCGGAACCTTCTGTATTTCCAATACCTAAATTCTCTATCTTCACCGATCAACACCCCCTTTCATAACCGGATACTGGCAGAATTGTACCGAATTGGTCAAACGCCATAAACCAAGAAGTGAAGTGAAAATTATTTCGAAGCGCCGTTATAAAAGGTTTTTTTTTACTGTCTCATCATTATCATCGGTGTTTGGAAGTCCACTGTTCAACATGGGCCTCTTCCTTTAAAATGGTGGGATTTGCCATAATCTGCACGCTTGGCAGTCCTCTTGGAGACCGCAGTGGATTTTAACTGAATTATAGGATGACGCTGTTTGGAAAGGTATAAATCAATAGGATGATTTAAATATCATTTGTAGGAACAATGAGGCTGGCATGTTTAATACTAAACAAAAGCCTCAAAAGAAAGATTAAAAAAAAAGGATGACGCTGCCGCCCATTATCCTGGTAGATCCTTTAGCTGGTCCTGCAGCGGCCACGGGAAGAGATGAAGTCACGCTGTTATTATGCTGGTACCACACAGCAGACATTTAACTGTATTTACACTAAAACGAGATAAATAAATGATTAAGTGTTCAAGATCAAGAAAAAGATGGCGTGGTGTTACCGTCTAGATTGCGACATGGTTTCCTTTTTTCTACATTATATACATACCCTCACGCCAATATCCCATAAGGGTAGGCAGAGACTATAGTACATACTGCATACATAAATACAGTCATGCCTCCTTCTCATTGAGGTAGGCAGAGACCACTTCATTCCACTTGCTATAATCGTTTAATGTAGTAAAGTGGCTATCCGCAGCTCACATTTCGCCCCTGCGGACAACGAGACGTGTCGGGTGGCGAACTACGATGCCGCCATTTTATAAGGTTCAAAAGTGTTAAAGGAAAAAGGATGAGGTAGGAAAGGCGGATTGAGCAAGGAATATGGAATTTAGGAAAAGGACTAGGATACTATAATATTATCTCGGAAGGAGTAAGAAGAGACAGTAGTAGCTCGGGGGGCCGGGGTCGCTTACCCGTATATTCAAATTTATTTGCCGGACAGGCTAAAAGAATAAGTACTGCCTGACCTAATAATTATTTACATTAATACATTCATATATTATGAATGTTTTTATTTAATGAACACAACAACATAACCAGGTGTAGATCAGCACAGAGATGTGGCTTTATTTGAGGACCCTCTAATGTGCACACCTTATACATTGAGGTTTTGGAGTCTTGTCGCGGACAAATTACACAAAACAGCTTGCAGTAAAAAGTTTGCCTCCAGTTTACATTTTGAACAATTAAAAACTTAGTCAATTATAACAATACTCGTAAATATACATATCCCACGTGGCAGAGAATCAGTATATTGTAAATTAATTGACGGACAGTCTCTTTTTATACCATGGTAAGTGGCTACTGTAGCGTGAAGCAGTGATAGATAGCCTAGGTGGTATGACCATGCGCTCTGACCTCTGTTATCTTGAGTTCAAAACCGAGCGTAGCACGGATAGGGATATTCTTTCTGGACTCTTCAGGCCAATAATAACGACCCAATAGTGGTATTAAATTTTATTTTTACTAAAATCAACCTACTTCTCACGCTCTCATCGAACCAAAAAAGGTAAAGAGACGGGCATTTGTTACAGACCCCGAATTCTTACAGCAAAGACAAGCTAGTGTTGCTAGCACCATTACAAATAACATTGTGTGTCTTGGACAACACGTACTTCTGACCAGTGGCGTAGCTATCGTAGGGCCAGGCGGTGCAGTGTACCAGTGCCCCGAAGCTCAGAGAGCCCCATAACCTAAGCTTTGAAAAGAGAGGTGCAAATATTTTATATTGTCATCGTTAATTATTTATACCCATTTTCTTCTATTAAACACATAGATTTAACCCCTTATAGAGACGACGTATGGATTTATCCTATTAGGGATAAGTTCAACTCACCGTATCCTATTCTTAACCCTAACTATAAGTTTAAAGGCCAACATAAGTTCAAGCCACGTGGAAAGAGGGAGTGAGAGCCCAATTCTTTCTCTATGCACCGGGGCCCTTGTCCACCTAGCTACGCCACTGCTTCCGAGTATGATTTTTACATGATTACTGGTGTAAATTCTGAAATAACACAACTAAATTTAGGCTCTCCCTATCTTTTTCTAATGCTAAGCGTCAAAATGAGATATCAAAAATTTTGGCGCTGTCAGTTTAGAAACGCCAAAATTAAGTTCTACATACAAATTTAAACGTGCCCTGAGAACATGCTGATTAAGGATACGCAAAAACGCAACATTTTTGTACATTTTGACAGAAATGTAGGTCAATACTCGCTAAATATGTTTGTTATCCCGTTTTGATTATTGTAATTAAAAAAAGATGGAGATAGCCTAAATTTAATTTAAGTTGTATTACATCAGAACTGATACTACTGATCGATTATTATACATAAGATCATGTCCGAATTAACAATTAATTATCATCACTCGCTTAAAAACAGTGAAAGAAAACATCCTGGAAAAACGTGCACGTTGCCGAAGATGATATAGGGACGTACACATACACACACACGCACGCACGCACGCACGCACGCACGCACGCACGCACGCACGCTCGCACGCACGCAAGCGCGCACGCACGCGCCCATGCGCCCTCGCGCCCACGCGTCCACGCGCCCTCACGCCCACACGCCCACACGCTCACACACCCACACGCCCACACACGCACACCCACACAGTTTTTATTTGAGCTCTTGTACCATAATAGTGGCTACTAAAACGGAGATCAGGCTATATCTTCAGTTCTACTCGATCAATTTTGATCAAACATACTGTAGTTGGAATAGTACTTTGATATTGCAACAATGGTGTTGATTTTGTTGTAATAGAACTAAATTAAATTCAGTCCTTCCCTGTCTTTTTCTAATGTCAAACGCCAAAACGAGATAGCAAACATTTACAGCGAGTACCGACCTACGGTTCAAAAAATGTTGCGTTTTTCTGTATGTTTAGTCCGTATGTTCCGAGATCGTGTCTAAATCTTTTAATTTTGACGCGTGTAAACGAAACTGACAGCACCAAAATTGTAGTCATCTCGTTTTCGCGTTTTACATTAGAAAAAGATAAGGAGGGACTAAATTTGGTTTAGTTCTGTTATACAGAATCGGCACTAATGTAACCAAAATTTATGCGCTACTTTTTGCTTGCAGCTCGAGTAAACCAACAAAGAGTTGCGAAGGAAACAAAGAGTTCGGAAAGAAAAAACGAAAGATGTTTCGGATTCAGAAGCCCTTAATTAGTCGACCTGAGTTATATTTTTTGAAATATCATCAATATGCAGACAGTGGCGTTTTACAATTTTATAATAGTACTAGCTGTGCCCGCGACTCCGTCCGCGTGGGCATTTGGTAAGAGCGAAATCTTAATAAAAATGAATGATAAATGATAGATAAATAAAACAAACACCAAATATTAGAGAAGGCTTGCCACAATGCAACAATAAAAACTGCATTCAAATCGATTTAGCCATTTCTGAGATTAGCGTGCACAAACGCACAGACAAACAGACAAAATTACTAAAAAAAAGTATATTTTTGGCTCCGGTAACATAAGTATAATCTGTGTGGATGGTTTTTTTAAAAAAAATATTGTACAGACACGGCTCGTTTACGATTTTATTATATGTATAGATAGATGTATTTGTAAATTATGCAGATACACATGACACACTTTCTTATTGAATGTATTCTGTAAGGGTAGTTAAGAAATAAATAAATAGTTATAAAACTCTGTACACTTGAACAACCAGATCGGCGAACACATCCACAAGAAAGGAAGTAAAATAAATCTGCCGGGTACCTCGACATCCGACCTAAAGCGCCGCTCATGTAGTTTGGGCTTTACATAAACAAGATGAGTGGATTTACAGCGGGCGATAAATAAATTCCAGTGTCCGGGACCTCGTGAAATCTGCGTCAGCAGGGCCAGGGTTCGCCAGATTGCGCTCCATCCATCAGCACTATCCGTCGGGCTGCCAGTAAAATAAGAGGCAAATAATTGACAGTTATTGATAGGGAATAAATGCCGACACAGTACAATGGCGGTCTAGCGGTGGCAGACACGGTTTGCAATCTAAAGGTCGTAGGTTCGATCCCGGTCCCGTACTACTGAGTTATTTCTAACTCAAGTAAAGTCTACATCGGAGGTTCCCAGACTTTATTTTTCTCATAGACCACTTTCAAAATTTAGCTGGTTCCGGTAGACCCCCTGCAGCTACTTTTCTACCATATTCCCAAAGCTCGACAAAAAATTTGAAGATTAGATCTAACTATGGAAATTTGCGTACGCTAACGTAGACCCCCGTCTCCCTTGGACTCCTGTGGTTCCACCTGGACCACTTTAGGAACTAAGGGACTATATATTATGACTAATCCTATTAATATTATACTTTCGTTGTGAATTGATGTAACCTCCCAGAATCAAAGCTCTTATTTTAAAGAGGAGGACCATGAAAGCTCATCTCATGAGGCTCATGACGGATTGACGATGACGATGATCATCTACGGTTACTGATTAAAGCGAGGTTATCTCGCTACAATTCTATGGTGAGGTAATTTTTATTAGATTTTTACAAAACAATTTTCTTTGCAAACATTTTCCTGCTTGCTTACACTAAAAATTCAGCCGTAAACTCTTAGTTTAAGCATTAAGACTTAAAGCTTTAAAAGCTATAACATTTTAACCGTTACAGTGAATCAACCGAGCATTGTTCGACGAAACCTTTCCGTGGCTAAAGCGGCGCTATAAAATTGCCTATTGTCGATACACATTGCAGTAAAGCTGGCATTAAACTGAAAGCTATTCTAAATGCTTAGCGACGTGAATGGTGCAGTACAGGAGGGAACCAAACGATGTGTTTTGGTCATTTTATATATACGTAGCTGTGTGTGTGTGAATAAGTTTATAGCAAACCTAGCTGGAACCCAAAAATAATCACAAAAAATAACAGGGTGTTACTCTTTTATATTATAAAAATTGAAGTGACCGTTTTGGTAAGGTTTGTATCGGACAAAATTATCATTTATCATCAGTCCAGTCAAATTCATCCGTACGACAGGAGCACGGACCTCTGCTAATCAAGAGGGGGATAAGATATCTCTATCGAAAATACTCTGGTGTTGAATTATTTATAGATGAGCATTGCAACTGGAAGGCACATATAAAAAATGTATGTACTAAATTAAACAGGTTCGTTTATGCTCTTCGAAAACTTTAACACATAGCAGGTTATAGAACCGCACTTACAGCATATTATGGTTATGTCGTGTCTGTTCTTAGATACGGATTAATACTGTGGGGGAACTCCACAAATGTGAATAGAGCATTTGTAAGCCAAAAAAGTGTATTCGTGCGCTTTGTAACGTAGGACCATTAGACATGTGTAGACCATTATTTAAGAAACATAAAATTCTTACACTGGTTGGACTATATGCGCTTGATATATGTCTATTTATTAAAAAGAATAAGAACCATTTCATACATGCTCTTCAA
>WUAW01018527.1:5474-16384 GCA_017165845.1 Thaumetopoea pityocampa | reverse complement strand
AGAACCCGTGAATACCTACTACTATGAGCAAGAATTAGTGAGCCAGAACCCGTGAATACCTACTACTTGCGTGCGCCCCCCCCGCCGCGGACGCTCGTCGCCCCGCGGTCGTGTGCCTGTAGACACGTATGTGCTCTGAGGGGACACTACTGTAGCAAGTGTGTGTGTGCCGACGCGCCGCGGCCCTGGGCCCGCCGGCCACAGGAGGCGCCGCCCCGGGCCGCGCGCGGGTCGGGGCTGGGGTGCGACTTACGTGGGCCGCCGGCCTGCGAGCACGCTGCACGCGTCCACGAGCAGCGCGGGCAGGTAATGCAGGAAGAAGTTGTACAGCAGGAACAGGTGGTAGTTCTTAGTAGGGCTCAGCCCGTAGTACCTGCCGACACAGAGCGATGCTCAGTGCGAGCCGTACCGTCCAAACTTCATAAAAATGACTGACAAGATTTTGTCACAATTTTGTCACATTAAAAAATCCATTAAAAAGTGTCTTCAGTGGAAAGGGAGGAGATGATCCACGCTCAGCCCCTTCCCTTCCCTCCTTCCCCCCTATCCCCTACCGTTCGTTGTTGACTAACACCGCACAAAAGTCGTAATAAATCACGGAGCGAAAGGTTTCGCTAATCAAATTTATTTCATTGAATTCATTGTATCATACGTTTACAATTTCCCAAAGAGTCCGAAATTTAAATAAATTTTTCATCAACATTTTTCTTATTGGCCAATTCTAAACACATTCAGTTTTACCCTCGTACAGGCACGACACATTATTTCTATCATAATATTGTTACTTCGTATTCTAAAACATTCATTTACGGTCTACATTGCAGACACCAATGTACTTAACGGAGAAGGAAAACTTCGTGAGGAAACCGGCATGCCCGCATGGGTGTGTGAAGTCTACCAACCCGCACTAGACCCGTGCGGTACATTACGGTCTAATCCCCCTCCTGATTAGTAGATCCGTGCCCCTGTAATGGGACAGAATATGGACTAGGGATAATTCTAAAACAGTGCTGGGCAGATATTTAACATTAGATTCAATAATAATTACAATGAACAACGGTGTCACTGACTAACCGTCGGCCTAGTATCTCGCGCGTTACCGATGTTGAGTGTTATCTTATTTCCATGGGGGCCCAAGTCGACAAATTTCACGTCGACTTGCCGTTCCAAATATCATAAATATTTTAAACTATTTTATAACGTAGTTACACGGATTTCGACTATTCAATACTTGACATTTTTTAATTTGAATGGCACTGTAAAACGGCAAATCTAAATAAAAAATGTAAGTAAATTAATTTAATGTCATTTTTAGTCAAAACTCGATAAAATTGTGTATTGACATGACATGGTCTGTGTTATCTATGGTGTTTTATCAATGAACACTTCGTAGAGTAAATTATACATATAAACGCATACACATCCGCACGCACACAAACACGCGCGAACTAACATACACACCAGCGTGCGTGCGCGCGCGCGTGCACTCACGTACAAACACACAAACACGCGCGCACATACTCACCACACATAGACACCACACAGGCACACACACGCACGCATGCACACACGTATGTACGCACACAGAGACGCATGTGAGCGCTCGCCCGCACGTCCGTACACACACTCGCATGCACACCTGAAACCTGAAAATAGCACACTCCTTTCTGGAGCGGTCACGTAACAAACGACACGTACCAGACGGCTTTCGTGGTGGGGATGTCGAGGCCGACCCGTCGGTTGCGCTCGATGAACTCGTCCCAGGTGATAGGGTTCTGCGCGCCCGACACGAAGTTGTAGATCGGGATGTGCGACGTTTGGCTGGAACGAGGAGAGAGGGGGGTAGCGGAGGTCATGACACCACCGCGCACGACACGGCGCCGTCCCCCGACGGAGCCGTCGGACGATGGAGACGTCAGAACAAACCATGTATCTCCACAGGGTTACAGGACAAGTCGACTCAGATACGATGTTATTGTTTAGGTCGTTATTTACTCTTTATTGTACACAAACAGCTAAATACATTTGTAAATAAAAAAAAGGTGTACAAAGGCGAGCCTAACTCAAAAATTAAGTTTTCTTCTAGCGAACCTTAAAATGTAAAATATTTGAGTAATCTCAAATATTTCAATTTTTTCAATATTTTCTAATGAAGGAGGATAGGATCCAGTGTACTAGGTACAGAAGCATACCCAAACATACATATATACAAATACCGAAACGAACTTTAGTTCGTTAGTGAAAAGAATGTATGTACGTATTTTAATACGTACATACATTCTTTTCACTTTTCCTGAAAACACTCCGAGAACAGCTATCCCGAATAGAATGAGGACGTGAGTTCCACAGGCGTACCGCACGCACAGGGAAAGACTCACTGTAACGACTGAATTAGTGGTGCGGGATATACAAAAGAAGAGAAGAGCTTGTGCGACAGGGTTCTCCCCTGGGGATAAGATACTCAAAAGGTTCCTGAAGACGGGCTGGTGAATTCGAGTTGTAAAGAATCGAATAAAGAAAAGACAGAACATGAGCATCTCGACGCTCCCAAACGGACAACCACTTCAAACCTTCAAACGAAACTTCGACACACGGTCGTACTTTCGGAGACCAAAAATGAAACGAATACATAAATTCAGCGAACGCTTGAGTTCATTAAGAAGTTCCTCAGTAGCGTCGAGAAAACAAACGTCCGCATAGTCTAAATGTGGAAGTAGAAGAGATCGCGCTAGTGTTATCTTAGTCTGATAGGGAAAAATTTCTAGAGTCGTTTGAGGGATTGAAATGAATAAAAAATCTTCCCCCTCACTTCCGTTATATGTTCACTTCAAGATAAATTACAATCCATAAGTACACCTAGATTTTTAACACATTTGGAGTAAGGTATAGGAGTATTATCAAACACAACAGAAGGAAGAACCTGACGATCTAAGAGACCGTAAAAGCACCTTCCACCAATGTTCACAACTTTTGTGGGATTCATTAACAGACCAAAGTTTTTAGCCCACTCAGTGACTCAGCATATTATTATTGATGTTATCAATTGCCGTTTGAAGCTCTTCAATTTTAAAATATCGATAGATCTGCAAGTCGTCTGCATTGAGACGATAGTTTGAAGATAGTACTTTAGTGATACCGTCAATAAAAACTGAGAAAATCAGAGGAGAAAGAATATTACCTGAGGACGCCCGCAGCCAGCGCACATCACTCGGACGAGGCGTCATCATTGCGAACTGACTGTGAACGACCCCGAAAATAAGAGTTAAACCAAGCAGTGACAGACGAAGATACATTAAAGCAAGAAAGGATTCCCAAGAGAATATCGAAATCAACTGAATTGAAAGCACTACTAAAATCCAGCAAAACTAGAACTGTAAGTTGTTTGTTTTCNGTCATCAGTGATTTTAACTAATGCCATAGCAGTACTGTAAACAGGGTGAAGCTCAGACTGGTAAGGACTTGTTAGGCAAGTTGAAAACAGATAACCAGATAGTTGATTCCGAACAACACTCTCAAGAACCTTGGAAAGAATTGGGAGTACGGGTATAGGACGGAACTGAGATACTGAAGATGCATGGGAAACTTTTGGGTAGGGGTAGAACGTAAGCATTCTTTTAGGCTTGAGGAAGGGTACAGGTTTCAGGAGAATAATTAATAATGGGGCATATCACAGGAGCAACAACTTCTAGGATAGGAATGAGCACCTGGATTTGAATGCCATCATTGCCTACTGCCGTAGTAGATATAGGTAAAATAGAAGTTAGGAACACTTTCTGAAATAATCTACATCCAAATATTATTGGCATGGAGCAGCCAAAACTGAAGCAGTTGGTTCAAGTTCTATTACTGGCATACTCTTATGTAAAAACAGTTAAAAAATGAACCCTATTGTCTGAAAGTAAAACGAAAATCGTTGAAATTAGACAAAAAAATGATATTTTATTAAAAGCATTTAAAAGTCTAATGTCTAAAAACTTTTACTTTTGGATAGCAGACCTTTTGGATAACCACCTGAATAATAACGTCCTTTTGAGGATCTAGATCGACTTTCCTGTAACCCTGTGTGGTCGGTACATCGCGCTCCGGCGCCTGCTGAGGGCGCTGTCACCAGCCCCCTAGCCAAGGTGCCTTTCCACAATCGTTAACGCTAATAGAAGCGAAAAAAATGAACTGGAATGACATTTCTAATCGTTAAGTTACGGTGAATATTAATTTAAAAGCAAAAACGACAGCTTTAAGTATGCACATTTCAGTGGCGCGCAGCGGAGCCCGGAGCCACTGGTGGTCAAAGCGACCGCAGACCGCGCGCCCCACCTCACCGGGTTATTTCAAACTCATGTTCGGTCCACACTGCAGACAACAATGTACTCGACGAAGAAGGAAAAGTTCGTGGAGAAACCTGCGCGCCGCGCGGGTGCGTGCGGTCTACCAGCCCGCAGCCCTCGCGAGGGGCTCTACGCTCGTTCGTTAGTCGTCACATAAGGTATCTCTTACTTCTCCCTGAAGTTCTTGGCGGTGTACCAGGCGGAGGCGAGGATCGCGTTCACGGTCAGGTCCACGGGCACCATGTCCGCCACCTTCTGCGTGTCCATGTACATGGTGCGGAGGACCTGTCGCAACAACCGCACGTCAGCGACAGCGCCCGCGCCGGCCGGCGGCACGGCACAGCGTGCGCCGCACAACCGCGCCGCGCTCCGTTAGTGTCGGAGCGCGCGCTCCCCCCACACGTCGAACGATAACTGTGTTCAGTAGCACTATAAATGCCGTCTCTATGGGCAGATCGGTAAATAAAATGAATAAATAACCGATAAATTGGCAAATCATTAACGCATCAATTTATCCATAATGGCAGCTGCCGCCGAATTGAAAACAAAACTTGGTTGCTATGACAACAGAATTGTTTATTATATATTATACTCTTTCTAAGTTTTACTTCTCGCTTAACGCTCACCCGGCAACACTTTAAGGAGTTAGGTGTACGTACACTACTTAACGCTCGCCCGGCAACACTTTAAGGAGTTAGGTGTACGTACACTACTTAACGCTCACCCGGCAACACTTTAAGGAGTTAGGTGTACGGATACTACTTAACGCTCGCCCGGCAACACTTTAAGGAGTTAGGTGTACGTACACTACTTAACGCTCGCCCGGCAACACTTTAACGAGTTAGGTGTACGTACACTACTTAACGCTACGTTTCTGAAATAAATTTTATGCCGCACTAGCTTTTACCCGCGGCTGCGGCTGCCCACGTGAATGTCGGTTTTCCGTTACATGGGAAATCCCGACACAATCATAGATTTATACAAAAAGCCTTAGTACCACTTTTATTAGACCTGTCGTATCAAGCTGTATCTTCAATTTTATTAGGCCGATTTTGTTGAAACATGCCGCAGTATTTAAGCTGCAATAGTACCTTTATGGCTGTAATAGTTTGACCAAAATCTGCACTCTGATTTTTGTGTGAAGCCCAAACAAACAAACAAACATCGACGGATTCGGTTTCAGAAGTCGATCTGAGTAGTTGATTTTAAATATCTTTGATTTTTGAAAATTTGACATTTAGCAATTTTATAACAGTAAAAAAATAGTGATTGATATGAATAAGAGTGACATTCGCGTGCCGAGGTCCCAGGCGGCGCTCCCCTACGGCGACAAACACCACAGTTGCCTTATTCGTCGCCGTTTTACTCTTTAGCGGATGCAATTTAATACAATTAAAATTAAATTTATTACGTTAAGATTTTTGAAACGTAGCCACCAGCAAAGAGATAATGAATATTTTGAAAATTTTAAACTATGGCTGGATTTAATTAAAGTGTTAAATTAAATTTATTTAGGGGTTATAAGTTTATATGGGAAGTTCGTCACTTTTGAAGGTAGAAGCATGAAATTTCATATACCTGCTTCTGGTTAGAAATAAATGTACACGTATAACGGCGTTTTTCAAAATTTCTCCCCTGAGGGGGTAAATTAGCTTAATATTTTTAGCCCCAAAATGGAACACCGCAAACGTCGTTTACAAAGAGATACTACAGTAATTAAAAATAAATATTAAAAAACTAAACACGCGAGCGAAGTCGCAGGGAACAGTTAGTTACAGATAATTGCAATTCCCATTTGAGCAGCTAACGGCGATGAGAGCATAGAATCTTCGAGAATTCAACGTTCGAATTAGCTTGAATTAGACGTTATATAGTTTAACATAAAGTAAACTTTTATTTGCTTTGTTTAATAGTATATTTTTTAAGTTTTAATAAAAGGAAAATAAAATAAGACTTGCCGATGATGTGATATTTCACTCATCATTTTTATACTCTAAAACAGCATAACAGGGCAAGAAGAGGCTGTCGGAACCAGACTGACGTGCGTGGAAATGGGCGGCGCTATACTTTTGCGGAACTCCGCAATGCTAGGGGTGCGCGGGCCCCGCCTACTTGCGACTTCTATCAGTTTTTATTTGTTCTGTGATTCATTCACACAGTACCTGCATCTGAAGGCGAGCTCTCACGCCACCCCCCGGCGGGGCTCCCACCCGCGGCGTTCAAACTCATCAAACATAAACCAACAAACCGCCGGCCGTCTCTCTCTAGTGCGAGTCCCGCCCAACAGACCGGCGCCGTTTTCAGAGGTATTTTTGGACACTATTAATGTTTGAAAAGTATTTTCCGAAGATCCAAAAACTAACTATTTGTTTAGATATAAGTGAAGGAGGCTCACCCCGGTGCCGATGCCGATCACCAGCCCCGTGGGCCCGTACACGCTGTCCGTCCAGCCGCGCACCGGCTCCTCGTACGTGGACACCACTGTGGACACACGCGGTCGGTCATGGTGCGCCACACACAGGCGGTCGCATTCCCGCGCACCCATTGTGTCGGACACACGCGGCCGGTCATGGCGCACCGCACACAAGCGGTCGCGTTCCCGCGCACCCCTTGTGTGGGACACACGCGACAGGTCATAGCGCGTCGCACACAAGCGGTCGCGTTCCCGCGCACACATTGTGTGGGATACACGCGGTCGGTCATGGCGCGCCGCACACAAGCGGCCGCGTTCCCGCGCACACATTGTGTCGGACACACTTCTAAGTGTAACGAACGAGTGACGCGAACGGTTCCATGGAGAATAATTACTATTAATAGTAATACATGTATCAAATACAAAACTAATGCAAGTATATAAAAAAGGAATGCCTGGGGCGCGATGTGCCGTGCGGAACCGCGCCGCGTGCTGACAACTCACTGATGACGTTCCCTCAATTGGGAACGAAATATTTGTAAATATCAATATGTATTGTTTCCGGTTCGCGCCCAATGCCGACACCCAGTGGGGCGCCGCATGCTGTTTTCAGCGCGCAGTGGGGTCATCGCGCGGCACATCGCGTGCCCGTCATCCCTTTTTTTATATATATGTATTAGTTTTATATTTGACACACGTATAACTAACACAGGTTGTGTGTTTCTTTATATTCCCAGATATTAATAGTAATAATGATTATCAATCATACGATGGAGCAGGTGCGCGGGTCGGGCCACGCGCGAGCGGTGGGCGTGTGGGTGGTGGGTGGTGGGTTGGCCGCACGCACCTATGGACGGGCGCACGACACACGCGGGCAGCCCCTCGCCGAACCGGCGCACCGCCTCCTCTGCGACGGCCTTGGTGAAGCAGTACGTGTTGGGGCGCTTGTCCAGCAGGCTGCGCAGGAAACACACACGTCTTGTCAAACAAATGGCGGTGTTGTTGCATCGTCTATAGAGCGTATAGTTTGAAAATCAAGCCATTGTGCCAGACCCTGTCGAACGCCATTGTTACGTCGAAGAAGAGAGCGCCCGGTGAGTGCGACGACGGCTGTGCGGGCCGCTGAGGGTGCGCTCCGAGATGCGCCTGTTGGACGCAACAGTGTTGGGCTCGAAAGCCAAATTGCTCATTGTGAGGACGCCTCGAGAGGAGACAAAGCTTCTCAGCCACGCGAGGAGCACGCGCTCGTACACATTGCCGAGGGTATGGGGCGGCTGACGGGGCGGCAGCTCGCCGGGTTGAAGGCGGCTCGGTCAGGCTTGTAAGTGCCGATGAGGTGGGCTTCTTTCCACGCACAGGGAAAGGTGCAGTTTGTCATGGCGGTGTTGAAAATCAGAAACGCCTACAATGCAACCGGTGTCAGCGGGCGGGCGAGCGCCCCGGGGGTCGCGCCCCGGGGGTGCACGCCACGCGCCGCGCGTGCGCGGCAGCTCACGCGCCGACAAACACACTTTCGTATTTATTATTTATAATACTTAGGGTCGACATTCGTGACTAGTGACGTCTGTCAAGGTCGCGTAACGCAATGTAGAGGAGTGTGAACGGCGTGCGACGGACCCACGCCCGCGATCCCCGGGCGCGGGTCCTGACTGGACGCGCCGCGCCGCCGGCCGCTGTGCACGACCCGTCAGCACTTACGTTGGCAAAATGACTTCTATCAGCTTTTCGTCCAGTTCAGAAACAGCTTCTAGCGCCTCCACTGACATCGGCGGCTCGTAAAATCTGAAAAAAAAAACAATATTATACACACACACACACACTCACGCTTTCTTCACGCAGGCGGGGATACGGACCACTATACTAGCGAAGAACTGTGGTTTGCAGGGACCACTTCTATCCTCTTGCTATTAGCAAAGTGGCTACCCGTAGTTCACTTTTCGCCCCTGCGGAAAACGAGACGTATCGGATGTTGAACTACGACGCCATTTTTATACGGTTTAAAAACATTAAAGTTCCTCATTACATTTCCACAAAAAAAGGAAAGGAAAGCGATTGAGGTAAGAAAGATGTGTTGAGCAAGGAATATGGAATTTGGGAAAAGGACTACAGGTTATAGGATACTAGTATCTCGGAAGGAGTAGGAAGAGACAGCTCGGGTCCCGGGGTCGCTTACCGCGTTCTGAACAGCGCCGCGCGGAGGACGCCGTGGTCGTGTGGCGCTAGCGCCCACCAACGCCGCTGGACGTCCTGCTACCGTCTCGAAGGTGCTACACGTGGACACTACCCCCTTTGGAGCCCCTGCGCTCGGCGCGTGCCCCACGCAAGCGTACGCACCTCTCCTCGATGTGCGCGACGTGCGTGTTGCAGAAGGCCGTGGACACGTGGGTGAGCGCCCTGAGGCGGCGGCACTCGCGCGCCAGGCGCACCACCTCGCGCGTGCCGCGCACGTTGATGGCGGTGGCCGTCGACAGCTTCTCGTCGAACCGCACCGTGGCCGCCGCGTTGATTATTATCGTGACCTGCGGACCTCCGCGCGCACGCGCCGTGAGCCCGGCGCACGCGCTTCGCCCGCGGGGTGAACACGCGCAGCCGCCGGAGCGAAAGACTTCAACGGGTTAACACACCCTCGGCCGTGCGCCCCGCGCGCGCGCGCCGCCCCGCCGGCGGAACGAGTGTGATTACAGACAATGTTTCTATGAAATAACGGAATGGGGAAATTGAATCGTAGTTTCGTTTGTTAACAGTGCGACATGGCGACACGTCGCGCACGGGGCGTTGCGGCGCGACCGCTGACCACGGCGCACGCTCTGAGAGCGCCACACACTGCGAACGTAACATGTCGGTACCGACCGCCGGGCGGCGGTGCGCCCCGCCGGGCCGGAACGTGTTCCCTGTTCCGTTATTACTACGATTGTCGCATGGTTACGACCTGTCGTCCGCTGCGCGCGGCCGCGTGTACGCACCCTGGCGCTGAGCGTCCTCCGGTCGTCGTCGCTGAGCCCCAGCCCGGGCAACGCCATGTCCCCGACCACGGGCACCACCTTGTGCACGCCCTTGGGGTTCTCCTCGTGCGCGCGCCGGAACAACTGCCGCGGAACAATCACAGCAGTGACGCACACTGCGGCCGGGGCGAGCGCGGGGCGGAGCGCCGCGGCGCCTGCGCCGCACGGCGTTGAGCCTCACACAAATAAGTGCGGGTAGCGCAGCCGTGTTAAGCGTACACATTACTGAAGAATGCGAAAGTAATATACTTTTGCTTTCCACAGCAACATTTTTTTTTTACAACATTACAACAATTCTAACAGAAAGTCAACGGTTAAATATTGAAATACTCGTACACGTGGACGTGGGCGCGCCGCCCCGTGCCCGCGTCGCCCAGCGCAGGTCACACGACCCGCAGGACCTCTCATGTCACCCCACGTTAAACAATGAAATATTCCCTCAAAGAGTAAAGTGTTTTATGAACAAGCTATTTATATAAATGACGTTTAAAACGGTTAACCGGCAGTTCCTCCAGCGCCACGGGTAACTCGTTACACATCCCTATTGTCGCCGGCTAACAGCTCCTGGATATAAACGAGAGAAAGCTCGTCGCGGCCGACCACCGTAACTCGTCTCCGAGAGCGCGTCACACGCGCCCGCGGCGCGCGCTCACCGGGTCGCCCAGCAGCTCGCGCAGGCGTGCCCGCGCGTCCTTGCCCCTCTTGCTCCTGATGAGCACGTACACGGTGTCGAGCGCGCCGCACGACCGGGTCAGCTTCTCTAGCAGCACTGAAACAAGCGCCGCCCGTCGGTCGCGGCGCGCGGCGCGTCAGTGCCCCGCGCCCCGCTGGCGGCGCCCTGCACACCTGTACCTATCTATTTATATCTATCTATCTATACTATTATAAAATTGTTAAATGTCNGGAGCGCGCCGCACGACCGGGTCAGCTTCTCCAGCAGTACTGAAACAAGCGCCGCCCGTGGGTCGCGGCGCGCGTGCGCGGCGCGTCAGTGCCCCGCGCCCCGCGCCCCGCCATCGGCGCCCTGCACACCTGTACCTATCTATTTATATCTATCTATCTATACTATTATAAAATTGTTAAATGTCNGGCGGCGCCCGCACACCTGTACCTATCTATTTATATCTATCTATCTATACTATTATAAAATTGTTAAATGTCAAATTTTCA
>WUAW01018515.1:5696-18470 GCA_017165845.1 Thaumetopoea pityocampa | reverse complement strand
ATACATAGTCTTAAAGCTACTATTATGACTTAAATAAACGACTGACTGAATAAACGTCCACTCCACTGTCGAGTGTTGTGGGTTCGATCCCCACACGGGACAACAACTTTGTGTAAACAGCAAATTGTTGTTCTGCGTCTGGGTATTCTGTGTTCCCGTTATTTGAATGTTTGTAAAGTCCCCGCGACACAGGAATTAATCCTAATGCGGGAGTTGTCTTTTTTAAAAGAAAAAAAAATACGACGGCATGTTTTAATAAAATCGAACGAGTAGAATTAAAGATTCAGATTGACCCCTGCTTTAGTAGCCGTCGTTAAGGTATGAGAGCTCAAGCAAAAGTGGTTCTAAGATTTTTTTATATAAATCTATGATCGTTTCGGGATTTCCCATGTAGCGGAAATCCAATATTCAAGCGAGTGGAGCCGCGGGCAAAAGCTAGCTAATAAAAAAAAAATAGAATAACATATGCTTACCGACATGACGATTTCTGCAACGGCCGGCGATACGAGAGCGGTGTATAGGGTAGCTTTGTACATGCCCTCAGTCACCACCAGTTCAGGGAACGGGTCTAGGTTCAGTTCCTGCGCGGGACCAGCGGGAATGAACAAGTATGCACCGCTGTTGTTGTCTTTGCTTTTCTGTGTGTCGTACCTGCGATATAAAGGAACGATAATTACAGTTTGCATACCTGTTCTTCGCTCTGATACAAGATTTTCTGAACAGTCGTAAATGTTCCCAAACGATCGCAGAAAAAGTACCTATGTAAAACTATACAGCCAAATCAGCTTGGAGACGTTTTTTGATTTGTACGGTCAGCAGATAAATAATTAATAAATAGTTTTTACGTTTTTATTTTTATAGGTAAGTATTTACTATTACACACATTACACGTAATTTAATATATACAACTAACTCACTTATAAGCGACTGATGCGAGAGCGCGAGGCACGTGGTAGCCAGCTCAAACTGGTTTATTCCGGTTTTAGTCACTGTGTACAAACACTACTACAAACACAAAAAAGTTTACAAGCTGATTTTCCTGTAAGTATATGGAAATAATTAACCATCATCATCAGCCCGAAGAAGTCAATTGTTGGACATGGCCTCCACCATAAAAAGGAGGGATTAGCCAGTCTTTGAGACTGCAGTAGACTTTTACCTGATTAAACAACACAATAACGCTGATGCCCATCATCCCGGTACTTCCTTCAGCTGCTTCAATAAGTAATAAGTATAGTTAAATAAGTATATAGATTTTTTTTCTATTAAGAAATGAACTTCAGTGATAGATTATGCCAATTAAAGCCAGGATTTTAACACTCATCATCATCATCATTTCAGCCCGTAGCTGTTCACTGCTGAACATAGGCCTTTCCAATCGAATTCCAGCGCGACCGGCCCATAGCCACCTGCATCCAGCGAGATCCAGCGATCCTCACCAGGTCGTCGGTCCATCTCGTAGGTGGCCATCCCACACTGCGCTTGCTAGTACGTGGTCTCCATTCAAGGACCTTTTTACCCCATCGACCATCCGATCTTCGCGCTATGTGGCCTGCCCATTGCCACTTCAGCTTGCTTATCCTATGGGCTATGTTAGCGACTTTGAATCTTCTACGGATCTCCTCATTTCTGACTCGATCTCGTAGAGAAATATCGAGCATAGCCCTCTCCATAGCTNNNGGACATTGAGCCTCTGAAAAAGTCCTTTTAACACTCGGTAGAAAATAATTAAAATAAAACCTACTGTGCGAAGTCCATGTGCACCGGTACAGTCGTGCCATCCGTGATTACTATAGCCTTGATCAGTCCATTCATGTTGGCTACGACCCGCGTACCGTTGCTTGCCTGCATTGTGATGTCTTCTGTAAGATGGGCCGAGGCCTGCTCTATGGGGAACATTTTGGGCAGGTCCACAGTCCAGTAGTCCGCGTTATACACCCGCACGTGTGAGAACGATGTGTATCTGAGGGTAAATTCACGAGAGGGTTCAGTTATCGCGTGTTATAAGATTTTTTAATATACAAAGAGAGTAGTCAAGTAGTACCACGAAAATAAGTTACATCAGTATACTTCATCGGCGCAGACGGGTGTTAACAAATGCCGATTTAACTGATTATAAGAAATAATTCAATAAAAACCTTGTTGCACTACGCGTAAGATTGAAAATGTGATGTCAGATATACTAGTGTTATCTCACTCGTAACATTTGTATAATACAAATGGTGGACGACAAAATGGCGCACTAACCTTCGATCAATGGCCGACGAGGATTTTACCCCCGCAATGCACTGCTTTATAATTGATTGAAATATTTACGCGTCTTTTAAAAAATGCTTACTGTGCAGGGGAGTCGTTGTAAGTTATTTTTGTGGGATCAGTCGCAGAGCGAGATATGTATCGATGGAGGAAAGATAAAATTGACTATGCAGTAATATAGCAAGTTTAAAGGAGAGTGATTCAGAGTTTACATTTTTAAATGCCAGTTAATTCTGAAAAATCTAACCGCCATCAAAATGCATAGGAAAAAGCAAGAATCAGACCTAAAAGCAAATATATTCAATTTATATAATTAAATTACCAATATAAAGCATGATATAAAGCATGATATAAAGCATGATATAAAGCATATAAAGCATGAAAATGTAGCTTAGTAATTTTTTACATTTAACAATCGATATGTTATGATAGTATTATTAGGATTACACTAATCACTACAAAAAATAATTATCAATCTTGGTAATAGCTATTTTCAGTAAAATTTAAATTCATTATCAAAGTTAGTCCAATGGGTATGGGTATGGCTTTCCAGTCTGCAAATCTTTTAATGGCGAGAGATTATGTATCATCATCAGTGGATAATGAGAGAAAATTTATATTTTCATAGATGTGACTGTTAAATGGAGTAAAAAAACAGAAAATCTTGAATTCACTATAAAGACATAAATAATTCTCTGATAGCAGACCCTGACAGTAAAATCAGTAATAAATAATGCATACAGAGATAAAAGAAGAGTAAAACAAGGTTGTTGCAACTACACCTTAACACATTGTATGCGTGAAGCGTATTTATTTATTTATACGTTTTGAAGTTTTACTGGTAGTGGAGCGGGGGAGATGTATTAATAAATACATTTTTATAGACTAGCGTTAAAAATAGTGCTATAAAAACTACCCACACACAACATGTTAATAAAGTAACATAATCTTAAGGATTGGTACTGCCATCTACGTTAATTACGATTGGAGGGTACCTGCATTCGTCGGCTAATAAAGGTTCAATTGTTTTGTTACGTCAATTTTGTAATGCGTTACTTAAAAATCTTATTTATTCTCGCATCGTATGCATACCTACATCATCTACGTATATTATTATAAAATTGTTAAATTCCAAATTTGTAAATCAAAGATATTAAAAAAAAAAATACTCAGGCCGACTAATAAAGGGCTTCTGAAACCAAATCGGTCGATATTGTTTATCTGAGCTTCACGCAATAACCAAGGGTAGATTTTGGAAAATGTTACAGTCTTAAAGGTACTATTCCGACTTAAATACGCTGGTATGTTTCACTAATGTCGAACCAGTAGAATTATAAAGATACAGCTTGATCCCTGTTTTAGTAGTCGCCGTTAAGGTACGAGAGCTCAAGTAAGTGGTTCTTAGGCTTTTTATATAAATATATGACCGTTTCGGGATTTTCCATGTAGCGGAAAACCGACATTCACGCGGACGGAACCGCAGCGGAGGCGGAGCGCGGACAAAAGCTAGTGTGAAAAAAAACGAAAATTCAAACTTTAATATTGACTACTAACTTAAGACTTCAAAGGAAGGAAGCAAAACGGAAAGCTTCTTATGTTGGGTATTTTTCTATACATTCCCTTAACTGTCCCCTTCTCTTTCCTACGCACCCAACGGCGAGGTGCTCTCTCGTCCACTTGTCGTCGAACCACCGCTGCGAGGGCCACGCGAGATTTATATAATTTATAATTATCATTAAAAGCAAATTACCAGTGACAATTACAGCCGGCCGGCGTTACATTATAAACAAAGTGCATTATTAACTATTAGTGCAGTGAAATTAATAAGAAATCGAAGAAATTCATGAAGGGAAGATCAGGTGCGTATCCTACTTTCCTACTTACCTAAAATACAGTCCACTACTTATTTATTGAAGAACACCCAACGAATGGATTGACCACCATCTTACTTTCTCTCCACACGCAAGAAAACCTCCAACATTTGCAACACAGGGACTCTTTATATTTTTTAAATATATAAAGGAATTTATGATTAAAAAAGAAAGCAATGATACTCACTTGTTGATACTCATGTTGTCTCTAAGCGATACTGTGTAGACGGTGAGTGCGAGGGGGTCGACTGTCACGGGGAATGACAGTTGGTACTTGTTGGCTGCGAACGCGAGCCTCTTGTCACCCGCCACCACTGGCGAGACCTGAGACATCATCGGATTGCCTTCGGGGTCGAACACCTGGCAGAAAAAAAATTATCATTTATATATCCCACCTCAAGAAAGCTCAAGGTCACGCAGCGAGCAATGGAAAGAGCTATGTTCGAAATTTTCAACTACAAGTTGCAACTACTTTTAATAATTGACTATATAATGCTATGCAATTTCGACTGAAGGCACTGCAATTGAAGATCACAAGGGAAACAGAAAAGCTGACTCACGGTGAAGAAATTTACGCAGCACCTTATACAATGTGTGATTCGCGTAGATATTGTGAGCACCAGCTAAATGATGTACCGGATAATGGGCAACAGCGTTATTATTCAATCGGAATTTACACCTATCTCCAAGACGCCTGCTAACCGTGGAGATTATGAAACATCCCTCCTTTTTTAGGTGGAGACTCATGTCCAGCAGCGGATTTCGAAGAACTGATGATGATGATGTTGGAGCTAAGAGTGTGAAGAGAGCAATGTATGTGTACCAATAATACTAATAACATCGTAGATACTTTTTTCATACAAATTTCATCATACCACTTTACGAACGTAGGCGTGTAGCTGATATTTCTCACTATTTTAGTATTGCCAATGGGTCTGTCGAGTGTCCTGAACTATTAGAGCAAGTATCGCTGCGTGCGTTTGAAACTTTTCTTAGAAGACCTCAACTGTTGAAAATTCCATTTGTTAATACTACTTACAGGTAAAATTCATTTATTATAATAAAGTATAAGCTCTTATAAGAGCTGGCAGATACTTTGACACAGCGCTGAAACAAATATCGATATTGATCTTTTTGTACTTCTCCCCATCAGCTGAAGATAAAATAAACATTTTTTAAATGATAGTAAATAAACATTTTTTAAATGATAGTAAATAAACATTTTTTAAATGATAGTAAATAAACATTTTTTAAATGATAGTAAATAAACATTTTTTTTCAAAATGGTTGGTGTACAGAATGATATTAATTTATAAGATATATGAAGAATAAGAGTTTCTAATATTTTGTACTTGCTCGAGTTAATTTACGTAATTTGTTTTGTTTCTGTATTTGTTTTGTATTCCTATCCATCTTTTTTCTTTCCAAATTTTCTTTTATCACAATCTATTAAGATTTTTGTGTATCTAAAAACTAAAAGTGGAAACTTGTAAATGGCTTACATAATTTAAAATTTTGTACTATATTTATAATTAGCTGTTAGTTTCCCAAAATATGTAAAATAAAATTAAAATAAATAAAATAAATCATCATTCTCAGTCCATATTCGTCCCCACTACAGGGGCACGGACCTCCCCTGATTAAGAGGGGGTTTAGGCCGTAGTCTACCGCGCTAGTCTTGTGCGGGTTGATAAACTTCACAGACCTATACAGGTCAAGTTTCCTTACGAAGTTCGTTTCCACACACATTTATCCAGCCCCAAATTAGGGTTCCCTACGTCATGTGTATGTGTATCACGTACTAGACAACAATATACTTACGTATATAGATAAATGCTAATACATATACAGGTAAATATCCATGACTTTGTTACAAATATTCGTGCTTAACACGCAAAGTATGTCCCTACCAGGCTTCGAACCCGGGACCAATTAGCACTTTTGTGCTAACTTTAAATAATAATTGGTTCAGGATACCTGCCACTAAACCAATCAGTCGTCATAAGTAACCAAAACATACCTCAACATGAGGCGACGACACCAGCAGGGTAAGTATCTCTTGTCTCCTAAAACTGAGCGCATTGTACAACACGACGCGCCTCGAAGGCGACACCACGTCCAGCGCTATGGTGATCCGGGTGGCGACCTCGTCGTGCCGCTGCCAGATGTCGTCCACGTCGAAGAATATATCTTCCTGTGTCTGATCTTGTACAGGCGGCTGTTTCAAGAGATAATATGCAGCTTGCTGTATCGCCGATTGACTGTATTTTATTGCTGTCAGCATTCTGGAATGAAATTGACATTATAAAACACGTCGCGGTGCTGGGTAAGTTTCGTCTCCGTCTTGCATAGGATAAAACTATATGCGGAAAAGCAATTTTTCTTTAATAATTTATTGATTTTTCACATTTAGTGAGAAACTTATTTTTAAATATCAACGTTTCTTTACACGTTCTCGCTCACTATTTCATGTATCATTACGTAAGACAAAATATGCTAAAAATATTTATCAGTATTGTTTTTGACAAAATTATAAAGAAAGATATACAGCTGTTGATATGTTTAACAATAAAGTATTTAAAGGGCAAAATCTCCAAAATTTAAGTAGTTCAAGTACTTTATTCCTAATTGTTTTTGTATTAATATTTTCTAGTTTGTTTCACTAGTATATAAATATTTTGAAAGTCGAAACTTAATTAGTATATGTGTATGGTGACCTACTTCGCTACATAGTACCACACATCATCAACAGATGGCGCTACTAATGAATGACGACATTATCATAGAAGACTGAATCACGGTGAAAAGGTCTGTTAACGATTTTGCGTATACACGTCCCGACATCAACCGTTGCGGCGACGACAGGCCCTGCCAGACTACACCGTTTGGTCAGATCTTCACTATTCTGATACTATCATTGTTGCCATGCTTCAGCCTACCGCTGTTGTAATCTATACATGATCATCAACATCTTCATCAACATCACCGTCGATCTTCCATCCCGTAGATATGTACGTTTTTTATTGTATATGTATTTAGATACTACATAAGTATATGTCTGTTGTACTTTATACCCTCACAAGGACTGCCGCATCTTTCAAACAGTAAAGATTCGCTGATAGAAAACTCAATTGTGGGTTAAGCTCGCCTTTGTACATTTATTTTTAATAAGCATATTTTTGTGATTTGTACAATAAAGAATTAAACAATATATGTTTGCAAAATAAAAAATAAATAAATAGTTACTTCTTGGCGTAGTCTTCCCTGACTTCGTCGCGCGAGGTGCCGGTGACGCCGTCGTGGTGCTGGAAGAGTGCGAGCGCACGGCGCGCCTGCTCCACGCGGTCCCGCAGCTGCAGCGACGCCAGGTACGACACCGAGCGGGAGGACGTCGCCTGCGACGTGATCACCTCCGCCGCCCTGACACGCACACTCATCAGACAGACCGATCTGCTTGGTTGGTACTAGCCCTATTTTCTGTGGCGAGGCTCTTGAGTTCAAAACCGGGTAGCGGGAAACTTTGTGTGATGAGCATGTATGTACTAGTCATGGAAGACCTCCCACTACCTACTAACCAAAATAGAAAACATGGCAAAAGGTCTACCAGACGAAACGTTTGGGGATTTATCATCATATTATTTATTTATTTATTTATATATTATTTATATTTCATTTTATTTATTTATAAATGGTGAAAATGAGAGGTGTGTTTGAATCGCTGCATATTATATTAAGAGTGTATTTATATATTTTATTACCTGACATAAGCCAATAGCATTCTGTCCATGTTTTTATAGAAAGGCCTCGAAGTATAGTAACCGCTCCAGTAGTGCTGGTTTCTGTCAGCGTACGTGAAGAAGTCACCGGAGAGCACGGGGAAGTCCGAAATCTTCACCTCCGCATGCAACGCTTTAAAGTAGTCTTGGAGAGTGCCAAATTGTACCTGACAAAACAGAGATAGCACTAGATGCTTCTAGAATTAATTTGTTGTTCATATATCATTTATAAATATTATTACAAAGTACATGGGTAGTCTAATGGTGCCAAACACGGCTTGCGATCAGAAGGTCGTAGATTTGATCCCGGTCTTGTAACACTGAGTTACTTACTACTAGTACTTAACGGAGAAGGAAAATGTTGTGGGGAAACCTGCATGTCCGCATGGATGTGTGCAGTCTACCAACCCGCACTAAGCCAGCTTAGTAGACTGCGACCTAATCCCCTCCCGATCAGGGGAGGTCCGTGCCCTTGTAATGGGGATGAATAGACTTCCAAAGTATACTTCATGTATGTTTATCTTATTCTGGTTAATAAACAAATCAGCACGAATCATTCGGTTGCAACTGCCTCTTTTCACGACATGACAGTCTCACTGTAAGTTTGTACTGCTAGACAGGAAGTCTGGCTACCAAACACCGCTTTAACTATGTCCAGAAACGAGGTTTCTTCAAACTGTACTAAAGAGAACACGCCGCTGACCCGTTCACACTGGACACAGCTCCAGTACATGCCTGACTAGTGTCTTCTTTAGCATCAAAATCTCCCCTTCTCCGATACTACCACAGACTCATTTGCTTCACGACTTCAGTCAGTTAGCTCTAAGTCACGAAGCCGGCAAGGTCAAAAGGATGTTCTATCTTAACACTAAACCTACCGATATTTCGTATACATACTTATATTTCTCGCTTAAAACAATAATGAGAGAGGAGTCAATATTGAAAAATACTTTTGATATATGTTTTAATAGAAGTAGTAAAGTTAAAAAGCAGTGTGATGATGTCATTTCCAACAATTTCTGCCAAAAAGTTTAAAAAGGGTCATTTGACACGTCCTGGTAGGTTTAGTGTTAAAAGTACCGTATCTTAAGATCTTAATAGTACCATATCTCACCTCGGCATTCCATTCGTCTTTGTTGTTGATGTAGTCCATGATCATCTCATAGTTCTGGTACTGGTTGTCCCACTCGTTGGCGCGGTCGTAGCGGAAGTCGTCGCCCAATGGGAACAACACCACGTTACTCCGATACAACTGGGCTTTCTTACGCCACTGGTCCAAGATTGTTGACGCTCTAGAGAATTACCGAAGTGTTGTGAGGCTTTTTATAGCACGATGATGGCAAACAGACTTACGGTCCGCCTGACCGTAAGCGGTTACCGCAGGCTGTGGACGCATGCAAATCAGGAGTATCACCAACGCATTACCGACCCTTTAGAAATCTATTAACTCTCCTCTTGAAAAATTCCATACTGTAGATATTGAAATTTGTGACAGAGTACAGATACAGGCATTAATTTAATGTAGAATTCCATGAGAAAATATTAGTTGTACAAATCCATAGAAGCATAAAAAATGTAGAAATTTATTCATTCATTTGAATGAATGAAAACAACCCAATTATACAACCGACATGGCAATCTGCATTAGGCCACCGCGGTGGACTAAACGTAACCTCTCTCTTACTGAGAGGAGCACCGCGCCCTGTAATCGGACAGTAGATGAGTTGTTGATGATATTGTTGTTATTGATGATGATGATGAATGAAAATCTATTGTTTCGTTCATTTTGAATAAATTAAAGTAGGAGGAATTACAGGGATGAACTAAAGAATTTCACAGATAAATATAAGCTGTAAAGATTCATATGAGAGCAAAAAATACACAAGTTCTAGAAAACGATATACGAGTTTAATCTATAAGATTAATAGAAAAAATATTAGATAGCATATACATATAAGTTGTAAATATACTGTGGCAATTCAATAACAATTTAACTGGACTGATGCGTGGGTTATTAAAACCCATAGATTAACTGCTTAGCTAACAGTCACTGGTTAACGTTTATACTTACCTCTCATGAATGTTCTTTTGTATAATTTTTTTAGGCGCTACTCCCCATGGGCACGTGACGCCATTACCTGGCAACCTTTTAAAGTCAAACTGACAGCATATCTGAAAGAATATTATATTAGAAAATGACGTATGTTGCTGGTAATGTTGCAAGCAACACTGTATCATTAGCAGCCATTGCTTCAATGAGTAATTGAGCGATCGGGCTTCGTTCAACATCTTTCGAGTATGCCATAGAAATGCTATAACTCCTTGCGGAAAAATAGGTTTTACCTATATCTGTTGTTGAATAGCTAATATATTGATTTTTATTGATTTATTGATTGATATTAGACACAACAACAAATAGCACTACATGTCAGCAGATAACAACGTCTCAGAAATGTAATTAGATGAATATCTGTTAGTGTTAAGTAGTATATGAGCTCAAGGAACAACGAAATACTAATTTTCACATAAAACATGTAAAGTCTATGACTCACCTTGGGGTCGGGCCCGCAGGAATGTGGCACGTCGTAAGAGTAGAAGGGGAACATGTGTGTGAACATGTCAGTTGTGCCGACTCCATCTGGAAGCGTTCAGACGCATTGTCAAACTGCGACTTGGTAATAATACATGCATACATACAGTCACGCCTTTTTCCCGCTGGGGTAGGCAGTGACCACTTCTTTCCACTTGCTACGATCCTGACACACATCTTTCGCTTCATCTACATTCATCAACGATTTCATACAAGCTCGTCGGTTGCGGGTAGTTCTAATCTGGCCTTTCTTCAACACGACTTCAATTTATTCATAATATCATAATATTATATTCAAATTGTACAAAAAGGGTTAATAATATATTTGATTATAATATAATTGTTATCGCAGGAAAAATCTATAACAAATTTCTAGTTTTCTGCAGAACAGAGTAAGGTATGTGGGACTGTCATCATCAAAATCATCAAATAAATATGCATAGAACAATCGCACCGTTATATCTCGCTATGAATTCTATCCAACCAAAGGTTGTCTGGAACAGATCGCACACTGCGGCAAGACCGCATAATGTACGCTTTCTATTTCATATTTATTATGTTTGTAAAATTTATTATACTGATGTACAGTAAAGAGTACTCTATTCTATGATCATTCCCAGTTCAAATTTATTCCCCAGAACAAGGGCACGAACATTCCTTAATCATGAGGATGATAAGGCCGAATATCATATATTAATATAATATCATAGTTTCTTCTTCTTGTTTCATAGTGGCAATCGCTTGCAAATTTGGGCCATTTCTACCAGTGTCGGGTGTATATATTTTTGAAGTTATATAATATTCTTCAAGTTAACAACAAAATATCGGAGTACAACATTTTATTGCTTCTTAGGAGTTTATGAAGTCAATCCGACGAATACCACTTTAACAAGGCAAAATTCCGCAGGTCTATTGCCTTGAAAAAATACGGTCACTTTGCTATGTTAATCGGTTTTATTCCAATGTTTCAATATTGTTCACGATTATTGACGATTAATACACAAAACAACACCAAATTTATATATCAAACATCACAATCAAATCAAACATCACAATAAACTAATATAAAACGTTAAAATAAAAATTTAAGTGACGCTTCACTCGGGTTGTCGGCAAAACTCCAACCATAGCTTACATAAATGTACGTGATGACCTTCTTTGACACAACAGAGAGTGAGAAGATTCGCTCAGGATTAGGAGGAAATTGAGTCGCGTTTCTGACCCTGGTAACGGCAACCAGGTTTGATAATGAATATAGAAGAAAAAAGATATATATAGAATCAACCAATGGCGTAATTTAATAATTACCCCACAATTGCCTCCATTTGAACTCCAACTGTCTATTAGAAGCCAATTCCTTCTTCACTCTGTAATGTACTCTTTGTATAATGGAGTTTTCCAAACCAGCAAGTTTCAAAATGTAGGGCTGTGAACTCGAATGTCCAAAGGGATCAATAGCCCAAGCGTTCTTTGGTATATAACCCAGGTTGTCTATAAGCCACTGGTGACCAGTGGTGAGTTGCTGCGCTATGGACAGCCAATGGGAATTGGCTTCATCGTTCATCACCCAACCGCCAGTGACTATTTCCAAGTTTCCAGTTTTTAATAAGCTGAAATTATAATTAAAATATTAAATATACATAATTAAGGCTCTCGCGTATTCTAATAACCGTTTGTTATCTAATCTATCTATACTATTATAAAATTGTTAAATGTCAAATTTTAAAAAATCAAAGATGTTTAAAAATAAACTACTCAGATCAACTAATTTAGGGCTTCTGAAACCGAATCCGTCGAACATCGACGGATGTTTGTTTCTTTGTTTGTTTGTTCGAGCTTCACGCAAAAACCAGCGGGTAGATTTTTGATTAAACTATTACAGTCTTAAAGGTACTATTCCGACTTAATTAATAAGGTATGTTTCATCAAAATCGGTCCAGTAGAATTGAAGATACAGCTTGATCCCTGTTTTAGTAGCCACCGCTTAGGTACAAGACGTCAAGTAAAAGTGGTTCTTAGACTTCTTATATAAATTTATGATTGTGTGGGGATTTCCCATGTTGCGGAAAACCGACTTTCACGCGGGCGAAGCCGCAGGCAAAAGCTAGTACTATTATAAAATTGTTAAATGTCAAATTTTCAAACATCGCAGACATGGGCGTACCCAGGTTCTGGGCCAGGGGGGGGGGGGCAAATAAGATTTTATAAGCACCTAGTCAAATAAACATAAATTTTATATAAATTCTTTATACAATAGCTATTTTTAAAAGTTGTATGTTGT
>WUAW01018510.1:152-12846 GCA_017165845.1 Thaumetopoea pityocampa | reverse complement strand
TATATATATATATATTATATATTTATATTATATATTTCAAGAAATGTCCGGAAACGGAAGACGTATATTAAAAGGGCAACAAACAGTATTTATCATCCGTTCGGGTGGACGTTTGACACAGTCCACAAAAACGATCCAAAATTAGACCGTTGTTTACCACACCCGTAGCACATTGCGTCGACCTATTGGTAACGATCAACAAGGACATGCAAAGATGATCAATCTGTCAGCCCTATTTGCTTTAATGACAAATTAAGACCTTCGGAGTTTGCTAACTTAGAGCAATTATTGTAGGAATTTGTGAAAAAAATATACAAAGATATGCGAGTCCAAAACTTTAAACTACTCTGCTGTAGTCATTTTTTAGATATGACGTTGCTAATGCCAATTTTTTTTAATTAATAAATTTTGATCATTGCACGAATGGTGACTGATTTGTAATTTTATTTTAGATTTTATTATTAATATTATCTTATAATAGTGTGTCAGTCTATTATTATATTTGTGTTTATTATTATATATTAGTTTATTTTATTCCTAAGTATGTATCAGTATGTAAGAACTCTTTTGTTCTTGTTTTTGTTTGTGCGTGTGAAGTGTAAAATAAATAAATCAAATAAATATACAAAGACATACATACGCTTCATTAATAAATTCGAAATATATATTTATAATGACAATAGCCTAATAATATTTCAATAATAATATTTCTAATAATATTTCAACATCTATTTTGCTATTTTTGGTCTATTTTATGGTTCTGTAATACAAAAGTTGGAAATTTTGTATACGACTTTATTTTGTAAATATTATGAATTGTATAGCGTATAGTTAATACTATATTCTCGGCAGTACGGTGAAATCGTGACGTTGACGGATCGAGTAGGATTTGTGCAACATGCAATGTTATATCGAGAATAGTTAACATCTACTGCTCCTTGATTATAACAAAGTTGAAGATTTGTACGGCAACATGAATAATTATTTAAAACTACTTAAATAAGAAGAACGACTAGACAAAATAAGAAACCTCTAGAGAAATAAGGCAAAACTTCATTTACTACTGAGGGTTTAATCTCCTTTACCAGTAAATTCAGCTTGTGCCGTTCACGGTTTGGACAACCCTAATCCTGTTTAATGCACCTCGCAAAATTACACGCAGCTGTAAATGAGAGATCGGGAAAATTCCGCGCCGCAGCGTGATGCTTCCATCAGCCGGCAAATGAGCTCGTTGCCAAGGAATCCTACGGAAATTCCGAGGCAAGTAATTAGTGAAACCTGAATATTAATGGTTGTGTACAAATTGACGGTTCGTCTTAATTCCTTCCTATTTCATAACCAGGTATGCCAAATGGATTCATATCTCACTTTCCGGTCCTAATCGAGGCTCAGTCAAGTATTATTATACCCAAAAAAAAATATGTGCTACTATTTTCGTCCGTATATATGTGGTCTAAAATGTAAAGATATGAGACTGAATATTATGAAGAAATGAGTAAATAGGATTTTTCAAAACAATAATAGATAGGTATTATTGTAATTATTGGTGGACCACTGTGTGGCGCCAACGTAATAATAGCGTCACTCCATCTCTCCCTGTGGGCGCTGTGAGAATCAGCTGAGGGGTGTACCAGGATAACAGATAACAGCGTTCTCCTGTTATTCAATCAAAATCTACTGCGTCCTGCAACACGCTTGCCAAGCATGGAGCTTATGGCAAATCCCTCATTTTTAAGGAGAAGACCCATATCCAGCGCTGGACTTTCATCCCCAGTCCATATCATCCCCAGTACAGGGGCACCGACCTCCCCTGATCAGGAG
Source organism: Thaumetopoea pityocampa (assembly GCA_017165845.1). Taxonomy (NCBI): domain Eukaryota; kingdom Metazoa; phylum Arthropoda; class Insecta; order Lepidoptera; family Notodontidae; genus Thaumetopoea; species Thaumetopoea pityocampa. The sequence goes on along the minus strand of WUAW01018510.1, from coordinate 11,025 downwards.
GGGGATTAGGCCGTAGTCTACCGCGTTGGCCTAGTGCGGGTTGGTAGACTTCACACACCCATGCGGGCATGCAGGTTTCCTCACGAAGTTTTCCTTCTCCGTTAAGTACATTAGTGTCTACAATGTAGACCGTACATAAACTTTCACTGGCTGATAATAACTTGATGATATTACTTATTAACTCCTGAAGAAAGAAGTTAAAGTGAAGTTCTTATACAATCCCTGATTCCCTGTCATCTGTCGGTGAAGTTCACTTCAGTTTTTATAAACGTTTATTTTATTCATTAAAGATAACTCCGATCGTGCTGCAAGATTCATTCACTCTCACTCCCGTTAACGAGTTAGAACCATTTTTACCAATTTAAATACAACAAATATTTTCCTATTTACCCATAGAACCATAAAATCAACGTATAAGATTTTTTTTAGTTTTATATAATCACATTATTAAACGAATTACCTCTAGAATATTTAATCCATTTAATAATTTTTTTTTATGTAAAAGAATGCTCGGCGTTTTCCTGCAAGACAAAACCGATTGTCAGGAAATCCGCAGGAGAACCGGAGTTCACCGATGTAGCTCAAAGAATGGCAAGTGGTAGTGGGTGGAGCGCATAGTTTGCAGAGCTAATGGACTTTGAGGTTCTAGTGTTGGAGTGGCGACCCTGAACCAGAAGGCGTAATGTGAGTCAATCCCTGACTAGGTGGACCGATGACCTAATTAAGTTCGCTGGCCATGGCCACTGAATGCAGGTGACTCATAGCCACTCGGTGTGGCGATCATTAGAAGAGGCCTACGTCCAGCAGTGGACGTCTTGGGCTAATATGATGACGAAAGATTTTTTTATTTTATGAATTCCGCAAGCAGGTTTGTAACCTAGTTAATGGTAAATGATTATTAAATCAACACAAAATTAAAGATTTTGTGTATATACTGCTCCAACTCTTGTATTTTTTTTTTTATTTATTCAGTTACAGTCGATTTGTAATGACGGACTAAAATCAAATGTTTTGAAAGAAAAACAAACATTCTAATAAAAAATATGAGCTCCTATCTCCTATATATTATAATAAAAAATGATGATTTTACTAAAAAATATTGGCGCAGTTCCAAAGTTAAGTGTGCTTGAGATTTATGTAAGCAATATATTTTTTTCTTACAATTAAATTCATAAGCACGGGCCTCTCGCAACTTATAAATCATTGAACTTTATTCAGTTTCGAAACCCGTTTCGAAAGTTAGTGCCCCTGCATTGGGGACGAACATGGGCTGGGAATGAAAATAAAAAAAATGACATTTGGCTTTATTTATTACCAGCTTTTGCCCGCAGCTCCGCCCGCGTGAGTTTCGATTTTCCGCTAATTGGAAACAACACAATCATAGATGTATACAAAAAGCAATGATCCACTTTTACTTGACCTCTCGTACTTTAATAGCGGCTACTAAAACAGGGATTAAGCTGTATCGCTAATTCTACTGGTCCTTTAAGACTGTAACGGTTTAATCAAAATCTACCCGCTGGTTTTTGTATGAAGCCCGAACAAACAAACATCGATGGACTTGGCTTCAGAAGCCCGTAATTAGTCTATCTGAGTAGTTCGTTTTTAAATATGTAAGTTGTGTGAAAATGTATTTTTTTATAATTTTGATATTCCCAGTGTTACTCTCACAGTTAAGACGAATCTAACAACACCTCTCAAACTAAAATCCATCGAGCCTTTTAAGCTACAGAGCGTTCTAAAGAAATATACATACATACATATGTACACTCGAAAAACAACCCTCCTTCTGGCACAGTCGGGTAATTAAAATGAAATAATATGAAATCCAATTTTTAACAATGGCGGTTTCTCGATATTACGTAAATTGAAACATGAGATAATAAATGTGTTTTTGAAACAATACAAGTACCTACACACAACAAACATTTTATTGACACTAACCCATAACCCATTAGTGATTGTGGTATTCACCGCAGAACATTCGTTTAGTGATAATGAGTGAATTCATTTATTGCACTATAAATTCAGTAGGTAAGGTACTCGTAGGCAACTAAAATATACAGGGATTTGCAATAAATTTTATTTATAGCTGTTTTTATATATATTATATATCACTTATAATAAAATGATTATATTAATACTTGCGCATTCAGATTACAAAACAAAGGTCCATTCATTAAAAACAGTGGAACTATTTTTAGAATCTGGTAACCTTGCACATACATACACTGACGTACGTGTTTCTACAATATTGCTACGCACACAGTTAATTGTAGACCGCATAGTGTCCGTTGCGTTAGCCCTATTTGCCTTTTGTTTTGTAATCAGCCCCCTAGTCAAGTTGAATTTCTATAATCATTAACGCTAATATAAACGAAAAATGTATTGGAATGACATTTCTAATTGCTAAATCACGCGTGACTTATCGATAAGAAATGTCCTTCCAATACATTTTCTTTTCGTTTCTATTAGGGTCGACGATTGTGAAAAGTCAACTTGGCTAGGGGAGCTGAGCTTGCACAGTTAAAGAATGAGATTAGAAATGTCGTCGCCTCCATTTCGCTTCTATTCACCTCTCGCTCACACACCATCTCAGAGCCGGCCCGTATGATACGTTGTGCCCCAGTGGAGCGGCGCCTGAACAATGCGGTAAGGACCACAAAAAATAGTCATTCACGTGTTAAGTGTTTTAATGACTGCTTTTGTGTTTTATTATGTTATACAGATTTATAGGCTCGATACAAGTATCGAGCCTATAAATCTAGCCATTTCTAATGCTAATTCTTTAACTGTGCTGGTAATACATACTTTATTACCTTTTTTGAGTAATTCTGAAAAATTTATTTATTTCTATCTAATCATCATCAGTACCCGGATCTATAACGGTAACCCCTACCTAATAACTTGACATCTACTGCTAAAAATCGCATTGAAATCGATCTAGTAGTTTTTATGGAATATGGTAACAAATGAACAAATACAGTACTACCACAAAAATAAGTTAAATCGGCATTCTAATCGGCATAGATACAGCAAACATAGATTAAAACCACCAATTCAGTAAAGACCTTGTTGCACTACGCGTTAGGTTGAAAATATATTAAGAGATAAACTCGTATTATCTCACTCGTAACATGCGGACGCTATAATGGAGCACTCACGTTCGACCAATGACCGCGAGAATTTTACTCGCGCAAACAAACCCGGTAATTAGAAGGCAGGACCTTCTAATTACCTAAAATACTATCGCACTTTTCAGAAAATGCTTACTACGCGAATAAATCGTTATAACTTAATTTTTATGATACTACTGTAATTTCCTTACCTAAACTGCATATGCTGTGGCAGTCGCATCGTAGATGTCGCTCCTGTGAATGTCGGCTTTCGGCTACATAGGAAATCCCAAAACAATCATAGATTTATATAAAATGCCTTAGAACCACTTTTACTTGCGCTCTAACACCTCAGCGGCGGCTACTAAAACAGGGATCAAGCTGTATCTTCAGTTCTACTGAATCGACTTTGATGAAAGATGTCGCAGTATATAGTATCTTTAAGACTATTATTATTTGACCATAATCTACCTCCTGGTTTTTGCGTGAAATTTGACCCAACAAAGCGTCGGTGCATTTATTTTCAGAAGCTCTTAATTAGTCAAGCTTTTTTTAATATTTTTGATTTACAAAATTTGACATTTAACAATTTTATAATAATAATATATAGATTACCACGCGCCATATTTATAAACTAAATAACAAACAAGTCGTATCTGATAAAAATCAGCTTTCAACTCTTATCGTTTACATTGCAAACATTATATCGATTTCATTTTATGATTGTTTCATTGTATCCCTTGTTTCTTTATAAAACTCTAATGTTAATATTTTATCAATTTGTATTACAACTTGAAGTATCTTCGCTTGTAGGTACCTACCTGGGTAAATTATTTACTTATGTATATTTTTTTCAAATAAATTGGCCTTTTGTCGCTGCAAATTTCCTCCCAAAACGGTCACAATGATTACATCAATGCTGTGTGGCGCTGGAATAATAATAGCGTCACTCCATCTGTTCCAGCAGGCCAGCATGATAGAATATAGCCTGATCCCCCCTTATAAAGAGAGGTTCGTGCATCTGTAGTGGCAACGAATACTGACTAGGGATGATGATCAAGTGACGTCACGTGAAAGTAATCTGATTGTGATAACCATTAAAATCGTTACAAAAGTAACGATTATAATCGCTACATACCAGTATTTTAAATTAGCAATTTATATAAAAACCCTATTGACATAACATACCGATGATAAATTTGAGATTTTCGATTAAATTAACAAATTATTAAACGAATCAAATCGATAATAAGTATGATTATAAAAATAAATATATATGCGTACATAACAACAAAGATTTACAATATTAGGCCCAATTGCAAATTTACAATTGTTAAGCTCCTCATGCAACAGAAATTTCAATCATTATCATCGCTCCGAGGAAATCCACTGCTAGAGATGGGCGTACTTTACAAGGCGAAAGATTTGCCGTAACCTTTGACTCTTGGCAGACGTCTTAGAGATCGCAATAGATATTGATTGAATCGCAGGATAACGCTGCTCTCCATTATCTTGTTTCATCCCTCAGACAGTTCTCACAGAACCCACAGGAAGAATTCATAAAAATTCAAATATTCTATCATGATTATCATCATTCAATGATGAAAGTCTACAGCTGGGCATAGGTTAACATGGACATGGACTGCTGGAATGTACAAATTGAGCTATTATTGCAGTGGATTTCATCTAAATTTGTGATCAGATGAATGACAGTTGGACGTCATTGTTACAGCTCTCATGTTATTATGTAATCTCATCGTGGGATCTATTATTGAACATGTCTTCAGAAACACGGAGAGCTACAGAATTTAGCGTGTTAGGCCAACGATCAAACTACAGACCTTCACATCTACTGTACCACCATGTTTCGCGTCGTTTTCCTTTTCCGACAAAACTGAAAGCTTATTAACACAGAGCCCAACTAACGGCGACCTCGGTCGTGTTTGAGGTAGCGATTATAGCAAAATGAAAACATTTTCCGACGCAATTAAGTCTGTAACATATTTAACTTACGCTACCAAATTAAAACTTTTATAATAGAATATCACATAAATAAAACGTAACATACGTTTATATTGTACTAAGAAAAATCGACATGTTTGACCTTGGTTTTATTCATATTAACATCTGTATAAGTTTCAAAGTAATTGAGTTCATAGATGAACGATATAAAACACAAGATAAATGCAGTTCCACATTTAATTTAAATTAAAGTTATTACAATTGTACAAAACTATAGTTTAATAAACTGTACAACGGTTTTTGTTCTATAAACGGAATATATTGTTAATATAGTAAACTACGCAGATAAAGTTACAGCAACAGTTAAAAAGCCAAGCAATAAGTATAATTAATAATACATATATACAATCACGCATTTTTCCCTGACTCTTCGGTGGGGAATCGAACCCCGATCTCCCGTGTGACAGGCGGTGATACTGACCACTATACTACCGAAGATTTAGGGTAGGCAGAGACCACTTCTTTCCACTTGCTACGAGCAAAGTGACTATCCGTAGACCACTTTTCGCCCCCGTGGGAAACGAGACTTGTCGGGTGGCAAACCACTACGCCACCATTTCGTTAGGTTCAAAAGTGCTAAAGTTTCTCATTGCATTCCCACGAAAAGCAAGGGTAAAACAGGTCCACCCAAACACAGCCCACATGCTTGGGTAAGGCTAGCCATCATCTTAGGTAATAAGAACGAAGTTATAATTAAAAAGAAAAATAATTAATTATAAAATATAACTTGTATTAATAACATAGAATAAATTAATAACTAATCAACTTGTTGATTTTTTTTTTATTGAACCTATATAAAATTTTGAGTTTATTGCTGAATGCTTTTATCGGTTTACATCTCAAACTAAATATGTACACTGAATAGATAAAGTACTCATTATTGTAGACAAATTCACAAAAGTTCACAAAATATTCTAAATATAAAATCAATTTCACTCCAAATCTGAATGTTATATAAAAACATTTTTCGTCGCGTAGAAGATCCTGCGTACTCGTATAACACTCGCAAGCATAAGAAGCGTGTTAGAACTTCTACCGACTCATTCGTGATGGCCTTCTTCGACGCATGTGAGGAGATCTGGGACTGCGCTATGATTTCTCCGATGCTTCTCTATGTCTTCCTCATTCAGCAGTCGTCGAGGGAACATTGGACTTGATTCGAGGGAACAATGTACGCTTAGGTCACTGTATCTCATTTAAAAATATATTCCTACTTACTGTAATGTAAAACTGTTTTACAATGTTTTACTAGAACAGTTAACAGATACAATAGCGTATACTAAGAATGTATTCAACCTTACCTTCCTGACATCTCACAATTTATGGTGGAATAGGGTTATTCGGCATTCATTTGTACGAGTCACAGGCAGCCCCAACCCGATTACTGTAACGCTCTGTGTTCCCTTCACGCGTCATGTTGTGTTTGGGGCATTTAATTCATTCTAATAACAGTTTACAGAATCTATACGATTAGAGAAAATTTTCAGTATAGTTAAATGTAAAATTTCTAAAAATCAAAGATATTAAAAACAAACTTCTCAGATCGACTAATTAAGGGCTTCTGAAATCAAATCCGTCGATGTTTGTTTGTTTATTTATTCGAGCTTCACGCAAAAACCAGCAGGTTGATTTTGGTTAAACTATTACAGTCTTAAAAGTATTGTTTCGACTTAAATACTGCAGCATGTTTCATCAAAATCGGTCCAGTAGAATTGAAGATACAGCTTGATTCCTGTTTTAATAGCCGCCGTTAAGGTACCAGAGGTCAAGTAAAACTGGTCTATGACTTTTTATATAAATCTATGATTGTGTCGGGATTTCCCATGTAGTGGAGAATCGATATTCACGCGGGAGGAGCCACGAGGAAAAGCTAATTTGTGAATAAAATTATAGTATTTAGAATCATTCTAAATAAATAAAATGACCACTTTAGGTAGTCAGTTTTGACGTGAGACACTATAATTGATATGTAAATACATATTTCCAAGCTGTAAAAGATTTCATTAAACTGTATCACAAAAGGGAGGATCATAATATGGATTCTGTAAAGAAATTTCATTAAATAGCAACTCTGGTGACGTCGCAATAAAGTGCATTTTAATTCACGCAGCGTTGTGTGTATAATATTTTTATTAATGTACAAGGCACCTCGCCCTGTACGTGTAGGCTATTGTGAATCATATCTCTACCTGTTAGAGTTATTTTTTCTTCGACCGTTTCAGAATCACTCATTTCTTTCTCGCCTGGTAGGGTCATAATATGCGAGTAAATTTTTATTCATTGAAGCAACACACGAATATCCAACTCCAATACGCTTGTGACATTTTGTTAGACCCAACCGAATGAGCTGCGCGGCGTAGGATTATTTTTATGTCTACAGCGCGGAGTGCGCCCGCCCTGGCTCTATGTATATTGAAACTTAATGAAATTTACATTACAATGTCAATGAAAAATGGTTATATGTCGAGTAGAGATGTCGTTACGGGTCGTGATACTTCATGAACACTAAAACGTGATTTAGCTCTATTAAGACGGCGCATGCAAATCTAATTCAGAATCTTCATCTGTTTAATTTCACTATTCGATCTGCTATTTAAACGGATAACCCTTTAACCTCCATATCATCTGGATACCTCTATTATTGGAGACCTGGTGATCTGGTGAATTAGGTTTATATTAACCCACAACCAATTCTGTTAATCTAGTTTAAGTTATTTTTTATTGTAATTGGATGTCGTGAGTGATAAATGATTATTATTTTCACATAAAGCTACTGTCTCGCTCCTACATAATACGAAGAGGGGGCGACAGAAAAAGCCCCAGCGAGGTAAAAAATAATCGACTGAGTCATCAAGGCGATTGGGAGAGGAACTTGTGGACTATACAGGCGTGGTCGAACAAAACCCGCTTTCTCGCATATGAGCCATCGCCGATTTCTTACATATCTTGTAAATTTTGTGTCTCTTGTTAAATAAATAAATATTGGGTTTTATTGTATCATCATCATCAACCAATCTATTATCTCAGTGTAGGACATGGTTCTCCTCTCGGAATGAGACGGGTCAGATTTCAATCCACCACGCTGACCTGGTGCGAGCCATTAGACTACATATGCCATTGAGAAAATCTCCCAGGCACGCGGGTTATCACACGATGTTCTTCACCATTCGAAGCAAGCTATAATTAATTATTAATATGCACATGAATCCGAATCAGAGAAGATTGCCTTAGATTCGAATTTGAGATCAAAAACAGTGCATGATCGCACTACATACATACTACTAGGCTATCGTTGCTTGCCCAACCTATCACTGCTTTCATATTATTGTAGATACACATGTGTTTATTGTTGCTTTTATTAAATACTAGCTTTCCCACGGCTGCGCCCGCGTAATTATCGGTTTTCTGCTACATGGGGACTCCCAAAACAATCATAGATTTATATAAAAAGCCTTAGAACCACATCTTCTTGAGCTCTCGTATTTTTCTGCTACATGGGGACTCCCAAAACAATCATAGATTTATATAAAAAGCCTTAGAACCACATCTACTTGAGCTCTCGTACTTTAACGGCACCTACTAAAACAGAGATCAAGCTGTATCTTCAATTCTAGACAGATTTTGATGAAACATACCGCAAATAGATGTATTTTTTTAATATTTTTAGTGATTTGTTATACACTGGCCGTTTGTTATCTTCGCCGCTTCTTCTATCTATTTTTGTATTGATTAAACATCAAAAGATCTAAACACACTCTTACATTTATATTACAAAATTACACGTCTGAAACAATATATTGTCCGTGACCTCCTGAGATCTTATATTTGCATCTAGACGATATCAGGAGAACTGAAAAACTGGTTTATTTATTCTACTTTGAGGTATATAAGTACTTCATACGTTTTGAAGTCTACCTAATGATAAGAACATAAAATTGCTTATATTTTGAATTTAACTTATTTTATTGTTTATAGGAGATTTTAGTTTTGAATTAGGACCTTTAGTTGTCACAGAATATATAATATGTTATCACAAAATACTGATATTCGTAACATACCAAGGGTCTTTTAAATTAAGTTTCCTATCTGTTCCGTAGTTTGTCAACAGATGACATAAAAAACGGTTTTGTAAAAAAAACGTTAGAAGATCTCGGATGGACACGGACGCTATGTATCCGTCGACTCCACATCATTAAATTTACTGCAACAAAATGTGTTCTGTCTCATTCCAGAGCGTATTTTAATTAAGTGCGGAATTTTTCTAGTTCACCCTAGAAAATACTAACCATATTCATACACATACGGCGAATTCTTTAATTAGTTTTACATCGCTACACTTGGCAATTCATATACAAACTTCGTCCATAATTAAATTGTGGGTAAAGTTTAGTCCAAATGAAATTCTGTCTAATATGATCGTTATTTATTTAACAAATTGCTTTAAACTTCGAACCGCTCTCACTCATACAACTGCTGCCAACAAACATAATTTTAAAACTAATGCGAATTTAATATTAACTTGTGAACATATTAAAGTGTAATAATCCCGAGTGAGTTATTTTCATAAAGGCCTTTGCCCACCTGGGATCGTATTGTCAAACGATACATAGTGGAACAACTTTGATAATTTGGAACTTGCCTAGTTTTATTGCTTCTATGAACATTCATTCATTTCATTTCGTATGAACCAAGGACGTCATCAAACGGATACGCCGTTTCTCTCGTTGTTTCTTGAAGGTCATTTCTGCCTTATGTTTACTTGTAAGTTTCAATATTTTGTACTTTATAGTACCTATATTTAGAATTTTCACACAAATATAACAACATTCTAGTCAATTTACAAATACTCTAATGCAAATCCGCCTATTATATAATTTTTAGATTTTTTCTTAATTTTATTTATGGCATAAGAATTAGCTCCATTTACAAGTTGGTTTTATGGAATAAATTTTAACAATAAATATATACTATAAATGTATCCAGTACGATAATACACAGATTGTTATAAAAAAAACTTAGGAGCGTATATAAAGATATTAAAGAACATTGTCCAAATCCGTCCCGCTTATAAGTGTAAAGCTATGAAAAATTATCCATAAATCATGAAATATTTTTATAATTTCTCTTACTTTACATAATTGAAATCTTCTATGGGGTTCATATTTTGTATTTAATTAGATATTTAGTTGGTTTCTCACCAATGCGTTGTCTTCCAATCGGTGCTTCCACACTTTACGAGTTTCCCCATAGTCAGTTTTTGCAGATCAGGGCTTATCCTGATCTGTTCTTAAACAGAAACCGGATGCATATTAAAATATCGAACAATCACATTTCTACATAACTAGTATTATTATACTTGAGCTGATTGAAAATAAAAATCGTTTATTATATTGTTTCATTCTTAACAATTAATTCATAAAAAAACTAGGCGGAATATAAAATGATTCTCGGTAACACAGTCAGCGCTGTCGAGTTTCAATTCTTTTTATTTATTATATTCTGATGGCCTGGCACCTTTAAGCAAGGTCAACATTTTAATACATACTTTTGTCTATTTAACAATGGTGTATATCATTTTATTACTTCTTGAGAGATTTGAGTTCAATCCGAGAATAATAATGCCTTGAAAATATACGGTCACTTAATAATAATAATAATCATTTTTAACCATGGCAACCGCTGTCAACAAAGATGTCAAAAAAATAGTCATTTAAAATATAATCACTTTTCTTTAA
>WUAW01018504.1:83076-95124 GCA_017165845.1 Thaumetopoea pityocampa | reverse complement strand
TATATAAAAGCAACATACGAATTTATATTTAATTATGTAATCTGTAAATATATTATTAATATTAAAAATATCAAACCTTCGTAAATATCGATTGAAAGATTAATACCAGTTTAATCAAACATCTATTTTATCAGTTAACCATAATGTCATTAGGCTCACCCTTTTTAACTTGACTATTTAAGACTGCTTTGATGGAATGTTGAAATGTTTGGTGGAAGGTTAAAGGGAATAAGTATTTAATATAATCACACAAATAAATCGTACTTAATCAAGAAAGAGCTCTTTGTAGTAATAAATATGTACTTACACGGTAGTGTCCTGAAACTGTAGGGTCAAATGCAAGTTTCAAGCCACATAGTAGTTTAGATCTTTTCGCCTGGTACAAAGGCTCCTCGGGATCGTTGAAGCTTTGTGCGGCAAATTTATCAAGGAACCAATCCGGTGTCCTAGCGCGATTCTCCCGGCTGATACGATAGCGTAGGTGACTAGTCAGCCGGTAGAACAGACGCTGCAGCCAGTTGCCCTTTGGATTGGCATCTCGTGCCCTCTGTCAAACAGAACAAGTATATTATTTTGTGAAATATACATTACTATCATTATTGGCTTGTATTGTACTGAATAATTTTCGTATGTTAAAAGAGCACCTTAAAATTTGGCTCAAAATTAGAGGTTTTTATTATATTTTGTGACAAAACTATATTTTTAGTAACAGAGCTACTTAAACTTATTAAGTAGCTCTGTTACTAAAAATATATTTGATGAAGACAAGAGATAGAGAGATCTTCTTAATACACGCCAGGTTACGGGTCACGACATTTCATTTTTATATTATCCACTTTACGCCTCAGGGGCTCTTTGTTCATGTTAACGAGTGCTTTGTTATCTTTGGAAATGGAGTCTGCTTTCGTATAATGACGTTCAAAAAATGAAATTGGTCTGAAATATGAACAGATTCAGCCCTGAGATTTAGTGAAACCCAATGTTAATTGTTTTGCAGTCACCAGCAGCGATCCTAACTACAGAACCGTAGTCGCAGTACATGCCCCCAGAAAAAAGAATTTCAATACAGAATTCAAAGCCTTGAGAACGTCCACCACACTGATTTATGACTGAAGACTTTTCGTATGCCTCGGTGTCTGTAATAAACTGGATCTATGGTTCCGGCTCCTGACGGAAGCCGTATAGACACTGCAATAGCCTACAATCGAGTATGCGCTCGAGAAACTTTATGTTATGACACAAGACCCTGTTGCAACATTTGCACGCTCTACTCATGATAACCTTTTAGGCAGCCATATAGAAAAACATGTCGATAATTACGCATACATTAACATGAAGATCATATCACTTTTTAAAGTATTTGTAGTCATATCACTTCACGTTGCCAAAGTTACACTAATGTGGACTAGGAATTGTGATTTACGCTAACTTTCATGTACGAAAATGTTCCAGGGTCTGAAATTATCCGTTTCTTTTTAAGGCCGCATTTATCTAGTTAGAAAAAAAAATAGGTAAGGAAGGCCTTAGTATCGTCAAAAGTTTTCTTAAATATAGAAAAGAAGTAGTCGTATATGTGTATGATAAAGTCAATACATAGAACACTCGAGCTACAATCCAAAGATTACCGCTTACACCTGGTAAACTGAAGATGTCTGCAATCAAATGTATTTTGTACGGATATCTCCTTCTCTTCGTATACGTCTCAGCGATTATTAGGTCCACAGTGTGGATAATGCAATCACAGTGAAGTTTATTATCAATTAAGCACTTGCTGAGCCTCAAGAATACTATTAATTAAGGCACACCATGTTCATCAGTCACTAGGATTATTAAGAAAAGAGAAACAAGCTCTAATTTAGAAGAGGAGGCGATTTACAAATTATTTAGGCCTGCTATCCTTAATACGGTTATTTAAGGTTTGCAGCATTGATTTTCGGTTAAGTATATGCCCAATATTTTAAATTATTTGGCTATAAAGTGGCCATTTTACATTAAAGTTGTCATAGATAACTCTTAAACGCATTATTGTAAAGTACAAAAAATGCTTTTTATAAATAATACTTTTTGTAAATATCATGATTATTATATTTTATTTATATAACATTACATATATATTATATAGGATTGTTAAATACAAGTAAAATAGTGGTTTGGTACTGACATGATTTGAGATCGAAAAGTTAAGGAAAGTTTAGGAAAGTATTGGTTCCTTATCATAGGGTTGTTTTAAACTTATGTGCGGTCTTAATTATAGATCCCAATGCACTGAATACAGGAAAAGAATTACGTGACGGTACCTGTATGCCCACACGGGTCGGTGAAGTCTATCAACCCGCACTAGGCCAGCGTATTAGGCTACAGCTTAATTCCCTCTTATTTTAAATTTTAATTCCCAATTTTAAAAGTATCATAATATTTTTGTTTACTTATTGGCTTAAATTAAAAGTATTTAGGTATACTAAATACTTTTAATTGTTTACGCGTGTGACTCAATAAGAACTTGGCTGATTTATTTGTAACCAGGATTAAGGTCCAACTTATTTTTTGTCGTGAAGAAAATCCTATCGGTGTCAGCCTCCTACTGACCAAATACTCCGCGGTGGCCTTCATCGACCGTATGCGAGGGTGTTCACGGTACAGTATGATTAATTGCGTTACAAAGTGATGTTAACACCAATAAAAACTATGGTGCTTGATAAATTAAATGTTTCGAAGCGCTACCGAATAGAAATTCTCTGAAAAATATGTCCGAAACATATCGGTGTCTCTCTAGACAATCTAATCTAAACTCTCTAGTTTTGACCTGTTTAACGTAGAGCAGTAAATTTATATGCAGATCAAACAGCAGAATTATTAACTTACCATAGACATCTATACTAATATAAAATTGTTAAATGTCAAATTTTGTAAATGAAAGGATATTTAAAAAGATCTACTAATTAAGGCTTCTGAAACCGAATCCGTTGATGTTTGTTTGTTTGTTAGGGCTTCACACAAAAACCAGCAGGTAGATTTCTATTTCAGTTTTAAAGGTACTTATTTCGACTTAAATATTGCAGTATGTTTTATCCAAATCAGTCCAGTAGAATTGAAGATACAGCTTGATCCCTGTTTTAGTAGCCGCCGTTAAGGTAAGACAGGTCAACTAAAAGTGGTTCATAGGCTATTTCTATAAATCTATGATGGTGTCAGGATTTCCTATGTAGGTAGTGGAAAACCGAAATAATGCGGGCAAATGCCAGTGATAATATAAAACAACAGAAAAAAAATGAATAAGCTATCGGCATTAGATGAGGCACAAACAACACAGTAAATAGTGAACAGGAGCTACTTTTTTAATAGCGAGCGCGGCTAAAGATTTCTTTGGTTTTTAGAGTGTAACAAAGTACTAGAGTTTATATATATTTATCATAGAATTTATATCATAAATAGAATGCGTAAAATCTACCCTAAAGACATTTGGCATCCGAACTCAACTATCCACTGCCTATCAACAAATGCGTAGCATCTTTATCCATATCGCTCAGAGAGAACCAGCCAGTTGTCTTAGGGTAAATAAACGATATAATATCACACAGTCAGCCCGGTTCGATAAAAAAAAACTCGGGGACGGGGACTCCTTGCAACTGTCATCTCAAGACATGTTAACGACAGACTAGCATCGTTGATATTTTTATAAACCGGCACGGCATAACAAATCTTTTAAAATTGAAGAACACGTAGAAGAAGGATGCCATATGAAACAGAGTATTTGGCATACACACACACTCACACACACACACACACACACACACACACACGCACGCACGCACGCACACACACACACACACACACATACAAACACACACACACACACACACACACACACAGACACACACACACAAACACACGCACACACACTACACACGAAGAGAGAGAGAGAGAACGAGAGAGACGTGATCCCCCCTCAGAGATTTGATCCCTGAGGAGGGATCACGATTAAACTCATTAAACCAGTTATAAACAGTCTCATGAGGCAGGGCTTCATCATGAAATGCTAAGCATAGCTGTTTATTTTCTTTAGTAAAATTCATTTCGACATACGACATACACATTTTAAATTGCCGCCAATTTGTAAAAACAAATGACATATGAATTCAACGTAAATTTACAGCTTCCCAAAGAGTTCTTTATTCAAAATTTTATTTTGAATCAATTAACTCTTCATCGGCAACTTTTCTGACTGACCAATTCTAAAAACTTTCGATGTGACCCCCGTATAGTGCCATTTAAAACTTAAACCCAAACTAAATTGTCGCTTAGTAAAATCAATTTCGCACTAGGATTGTAGGTAAGTCTGTTCTATATCGATTCAGTAAAGACAAATCCACCAGCGCTCACTGGCCTTTACTACGTGTACGTTCCAAGAAAATACTTTCACATACGTACATACAGTCACGCCCTTTTCCCTGGTTTTCCGGCGGGGAATCGAGCCACGGTCTCCCGCATGTGCGGCGTGGATACTGACCACTATACTAGTGAAGAATTGGGATAGGCAGAGACCACTTCTTTCCATTTGCTACGCTTGTTTAACGTAACAAAAAGGCTACCGTAGCACTCTTTTCGCCCCCGCGGAAAACGAGAAGTGTCGGGTGGCGAACCACGATGCCGCCATTTTATAAGGTTCAGAAGTGTATAAGTTCCTTAGTGCGCTCCCACTGAAAGAGGATGAGGTAGCAAAGGTGTCTTAAGCAAGGAATATGGAATTTGGGAAAAGGACTATAGGATACAGGATACTACTATGTCAGAAGGAGTAAGAAGAGACAGTAGTAGCTCGGGGGGCCGGGTAGGTACGTACTCTAGTATAGTTTACATTGTAATTTGTTTCTATATTATTATTTGCTCTCCACCTATAACATGATACGTTTGATGGAAACTTCGTCATAATTATAAGAATTTCTTAAGAAAAACAAGCAGTTGCGAAAACGGCAGAGCGCTGGTTATAAAATATTCACTGCATATTTATTGGGCTTCTAAAGTCAGTCTTTCTCTTGTTTCACTCTAGGCGAGTGCGGGTGCGAATCCCGTGAAATA
The DNA here is from genome assembly GCA_017165845.1 of Thaumetopoea pityocampa. Taxonomy (NCBI): domain Eukaryota; kingdom Metazoa; phylum Arthropoda; class Insecta; order Lepidoptera; family Notodontidae; genus Thaumetopoea; species Thaumetopoea pityocampa. Next base: position 90,051 of record WUAW01018504.1, on the reverse strand, counting down.
CCTATTTCGAAATTATATTCTCGTAATTTGTTCTGAAAAAATTGCCCATTTTATTTATTTATGAGTAATAGTGTTATTGGGCAGCGGCATAGTACTGGGTTTGTAAAATAAATCGTTTAAAATTCATAAGAAGTTTATCGAAAATATTTAAATAAGTATATAAGGTAGGAACATTTATCACGCTATTAATATTTTATAGCAAATTAATTTATAAATAAAAGTTGACTATAAGCACTCTGAAGTGATGAATCATTAATTTATTCATTGTTATTATTTCATAGTCATTAGAATGCATTTTAAAATACATAGTCAAATATATAGTATAGTTAAATGTCAAACTAACGTAAGCACACTGATGGTTTCCTCTATGTCTTCGATGACTCCATGTCAAGTGATATTAATCGAAATTTTTTTAAAAAAATACCTGTACAACACTCTCGGTGAATATAATACTTGAAGAACCGAAATCAGCTATAAATTTTATACGACAACCCCAACATAGTTGTCTAGAAATGCCAATTGCTATTACGTCTTTTAATGTTCTGCGCTGATAATAGAACTACATATAAAGACATTGTCATCAGCCAGATCTCATATTGTCATTGAATAACAGGATGGCTGACACCTATTATCCTGGCACATCCCCTAGTTGGTTCTCACATCATCCGTGGAAAGAACAACAGTGATGCAATTATTATGTCGACGCCATACTTGGCAAAATTATAAGTGAGCTTATATAATACTAGCATTTGCCCGCGGCTCCGCCCGCGTGAATGTCGGTTTTCTGCAACATGGGAAATCCCGATAAATCATAGATTTATATAAAAAGTCTGTGAACCACTTTTACTTGACCTCTCGTACCTAAGCGGCGGGTACTAAAGCAGGGATCAAGCTTTATCTTCAATTCTACTGGACCGATTTTGATGAAACATTTTGCATTAATTAAGTCGGAATAGTAACTTTAAGACTGTAATAATTTAATCAAAATTTACCCGCTGGTTTTTGCATGAAGCCCGAACAAACAAAGAAAAAAATAAACATCGACGGATCCGGTTTCAGAAGCCCTGAATATTAACAATTTTATCATAATATAGATGGAGTCATTTTTAATGACCGTTCTATTTATTTATTTATTTATTCTTATTGTACACAAACATGTACCATTGTAAATAGAGAAAAAAGATGTACAAAGGCGAGCTTAACTCAAAAATTGAGTTTTCTTCCAGCAAACCTTAGAGTGCAAAAGTATTTAAATAACTTTAGTTCTAATTATTATTTTGAACATACTACATTCATATTATCATATCTATGCTAAGTCATGCGTTTGATCCTTGATTAATAATATAATAGGCCATAGGTATTACAAACCTTGACCTCTTATACACGTTAAGATAACCTTATGTGTCGCCAATTACAATATAATTTAGAAATAACTTCCTTATCGAAAAGAATGCTCTTTCCTCATGTTATTTATAACTGTTTAAAATTTCTGACGAGTATGGTTAGAATACCCGTGTTACGTCGCGATGAATCGTTAAAGCGTACTCAAGTATCATTCTTGAATGACTGATGAGTTTAAAATAACCTCCGTCAATATGTATCATGTCATTGAAACAATTTCGGAATCAGTGTCTCTACCATGGCTTTATGTTGTCTGACAATGATAGCGTCGACATATAGAATTTGATGTGCGGCGCAGGCTTAATAATAGAGTCACTATATCTTAGCCCATAAATACCATGAGTCTAGCTAATGGATGTATCAGGATAATGCGTTATTGTGTCATTCAATCAAAATCTACAGCGATCACCAAATTACCAGCCCAGCGTGAAGATTATGGCAATTTTCTCGTGCTTAAAGTGGAACCACATTTTAAGTGGCGAACTATCACGTGCTAATTATGGTGGAATTTCCATATTATACAGAAAATTTTAAACCTTATAAGAAATACGAGTATTTCTTAGTTGTTTCTCAGAAATGATATTAGAGAAATTTATTCCTTAGAAGAAAATATGGATGTTAATTTTGTATGAGTGTATAAATTAAGCTATTAATACATAGCTTATTAAAACCTACTACTAGTCTCTATCTTCCATAAGGATGTCTTTGCCATTCTCTTCACGCTTGGCTGGCGCTTGGATATCGGAGTAGATGTTCGTTGAAACGTAGGAAATTGGTACAGCCAATTACTTCGGCGCGGTCTATTCCCCTCGGCTGATTCTCGCTACACTCTACGAAGACATGAAGTATGACACGCAATTAGTATGTCAGCGCCAAAATGGAAGAGAATTTAACAAGTAATATATAACCTATAAAGTTTTAAACACTTATTGTATTTTAAATAAGTCATAGAACAATAGATTTACTTGTTTTATTGGCCACGAGGTGTCATTGAATTTTACATAATTTGAGATATTTTATTGGAATGAAGTTTGATGAAATGAAGTACATATTTGCATTTGAAGTATATATTCCTTGCAATGAAATGGTTACGGGTCAATCTCGGTCCCTTATCACTGAGTTATTTTTAATTTATGTCTATAATAGTCTATATTGTAGACAGGGTTAGGAAAACTTTGTGAGGAAACCTGCATGCTAGTATGAGTGTGTGAAGTCTTCGAATCTGCACTAAGCCAACGCGGTAGACTATGGCCTAACACCCATCCTGATCAGGGGAGATCCGTGCCCCTGTAGCGGAAACGAATATGGACTGGGGATGACGGTGAAGTTTGATATAATTACATAAATATTCTTGTAGATCATAAAAATAGCAATCCAATAAAACAACTTCAACTAATAAACGAACAATTAGAATGTAGATAAAGACAATTATGACATCAGTCTGTGGACATATTGGTTATAAACATTACGCCGGGTGTATAGTAACTGGCTCATTAGCGACTGATAGCTCCTGTGGCAGGCATCAATTGTTACGGATCACTGGAACGTATTAAGTATTCGTCCTGTTCATTAACTCTGCCGTTAAATTGGCAGCGAGCCGACGCTTGTCACATACCGTGCCGTATATATTATTGCCATTTGGTAAAATGTGGTAAAAATTTTATTCATCGGACCGTTTATATATCATGTTTCATGGATTGTTGAAAGTTAAATGTAGCTCAGGGAAGTTCACAGTTGAACATGGGTCTCCTTATTAATGTGCTGCCGCTTCACAACCGAATGTAGTAACCCGATTTAAGTGACATAAATAAGAATGACCGGGTACAAATTTTAGTTAAATGTATTTTTTTTAACTCTATCAGTTCACTCAGTTCCTAAGTCTGTGTCCTATACTTATTTTTCCCTCATTCCTCTTATTTCCTCATCTTAATTAAATAATAAATATTTGATATTACACATACTCTTATCCATTATATCGTGTAAGACGCTTCCGCCACTTTGCTGTTTGCTATCATATACATATACGAATACACAAAAAACCTACACACACATCATTCATACATTTTAGGGGTACATATCATAGCTCATATTTAAATACAAGGATATGTGGTACACTCGATGTTTGCGTGACACGACCAGGGGTCCAGCAGAAAACCAATGTCGGGTATACTGCCTGGCATCATACTGAGCTGAGTTCCCCTTTTGGTGCAGTTATATTCTCTCTCTTTTTTCTGTATCTTTATTTTCATGTATCAAAAAACTTTTTCTTTCTTTTTTTATAATCCCCAAGTTTGACAGAAGTCTTAGAGATTGCAGTAGATTTTGATTGAAGTGTAGGATGGCTACTATCCATTATCATGGTACATCCTTTAGCTGGTTCTTATAGTAACCACGCCAAGAGGCGGAGTGACGCTATAGTTATGCCGGCGCCACACAGTCACAAATGCATATATATCGTCGTAATTATTTCCTATATATGTCTGAATGAGTGCTCTGAGAGTGAATGCAAGACCCCTATTGTCGGTATGTGACGTAAGCCAAATTGTCATTTTAAGACAATGCGCTCGCAATGCACTCGTATCAATTTCGCGCTCGACAGCTTCACAGTGTGGCGTATAGCCCTAACCAATTGATAGTTGATATATTATTCATGTATGGTAGCTACTCTTGCCTTTGTGTACGGGAGCGATAGCGCTGAATCTTCACAGTTTCTGCATACTCTGATGGTCTGAATTCAAAATTAACTTATCGCCTCAATAAAGTTTTACACACAAAACGAGTATAAATGGTGGCGTGCTTTTTTCAGATAGTTTACAATATACCAAAACTTTATTATCATCACAAATCCGTGGAAATCCACTGTTGGAGATGTAACCTCCTTAAAAACGAGGGATTTGGGTTAATCTCCACGCTTGGCAGTCGTCTTGGCGATCGCAGTAGATTTTGATTGGATGACACGATAACGCTGCTGCCCATTATGCTGGTACAACCCTCAGCTGGTTCTCACAGCACCCACGGTAAGTAACGAAGTAACGCCATTATCATGCCGGCGTCAGACAGCAAAAGATTCATTCAAAACTGAAATCTCTAGTATCGAGGAGCTCATGCGCAGCAGTGGACTTCTATTCGTTGATGGTGATAAATAACAAATTCGGTATTGCGATTCATAGTATCAAGATCACTATTGCATGGCATAATATAAATAAAGATAGGTACGATAAGGTCACAGAGTAATTAGTCTTTTAACTTGTCCGGCAAATAAACTTAAATATACGGGTAAGCGACCCCGACCCCCGAGCTACTACTGTCTCTTCCTGCTCCTTCTAAAATATTCGTATCCTATATTCTATAGTCCTTTTCCCAAATTTCATATACCTTGTTTATATCTTTCCTACGTCAACCTCTTACCTTTTCTTCCTTTTCGCGGGAACACAATGAGGAACTTTAACGCTTTTAAATCTTATAAAAATGCCGTGGTCGTGACTCGCCACTCGACACGTCTCGTTTCCTACGGGGCGAAAAGTGAGCTACGGATAGCCAGTTTGCTCGTATCAAGTGGAAAGAAGTGGTCTCTGCCTATCCTAATTCTTTGGTAGTATAGTGGTCACTATCCGCGCCTGTCACGCAGGAGACCGGGGTTTGATTCCCCGCCGGTGAGCCAGGGAAAAAGGCGTGAGTGTGTGGATGTATGTATGTAGATAAGATATTCATTTATTATCTTTGATTCATATTTATATTAAAATTGAAATAATCCTAAACTCATTCCCAAATAAAATTATCAGTATTTCTCCGAAAATCCGTATAACACCTGAAGCAAATATTTATGTTCTTGTCCTTTAAGCTGTGCCAATATTTTCAACTTAACTGTCTGTTCTAAGTAGTTGTAACTGATAATATTCTTGGTTAAATTGACTAAATTTATATACTTGAAAATGGTGACCACAACAATGAATTATTGAACACTTTTATTATTTGTTATCGCATGAACCTGTGTTAACGTCATTTTTTATATTTTAAAACACTTCTATTTTAGAAATGGATAAAATTATTTAAATAATATTAAATAATGTATAGTAAAATATATAACGATGTCTAAAATATACAAATATACTAATTATTCTCGAGATGCTACTTTTCCACTTATTGCTTAAGTCAATCGTTGAGTGAGAAATCTTTTGGCGTGTGACTGATCTATCGGTCACGATCATTTGTCATTAAATTTTTGGATCTCAGTTTTCTAACACATTAAACTATCAGCTTTTGGCCCGCGTGAGCGTCGGTTTTCCGCTATATGGGTAATCCCGAAACAATCATGGATTATATAAAAAGCCCTAGAACCACTTTTACTTGAACCCTCGCAACTTAACGGCGACTACTAAAATAGGGTGATCCCTATGGATCTATCTACTGGAGCGAATTTGATGAAACATGCTGCAATATTTAAATCGGAATAGTACTTTTAAGACCAAAATCAGTTAGTTTGACCAAAATCTACCCATTGATTTTTTAGTGAAGCTCGAACGAACAAACAATCATCGACGGATTTGGTTTCAGAAGCCTTTAATTTGGGTAGTTGGTAGTGGGTAGTTTATTTTAAATATATTTGATTTACAAAACTTGACAATAAACAAATTAATGTTTTTATAATAATAATAATAATAACAGATTTAGAGCCAGCGACCGCTCATAAGAAAAATGCAAGCTTATAAATAATGTCCACTCACCGGGCTCATGTTATTCAAACCAATTTTTTGTATAGTGTACACGGGGCTCATATTGCACACACCCGACTGTCGTCCACATGAGCTCATTTCATTTTGTCATCCACCCTCGTTCACAACACCGGTGTCTTCAGAATAAATAGAGTCATTAAGTCTCGCCGTCAAATGGTGTAGATCGGTATCAAAGTAATTGTCAGAAGGTTGGGCCACGATACCGACGGCGCGAGCTTCAATTATAAGAATGTTTGTTAACACGACTAATAGACGGGGGCGTCCTACTGTCTTCAATTAATGTACATGTCCGAACGTAAAATATTATTTGGATCGTTATGTTGTATTCGCGGTAAATATTAGCGTCCGTTGCTTCTACAGTTAAAATGGGAATGAGCAGCAACACCAAATTTAATGGATGGTCTGTGCGTGACCGAGGTAGCGGCGCGGCGGCGGCGGCATCGAAACAATAGGCCATGGAGTGTGCCACAGCGCGGGACACTTCCCGATGCCACGTTTATGACGCGTTCAGCGCGGCTTCCGTCGCCAATACTGATTGCCCGGCCCGGCCACCATCGCCGAACGTAATACGTCTAATTGCCCCCTTCAAAGTTAATGCATTAAAGTGATCAAGTTTCGATGTCTCATCACAATTACACCAGTGTTTGTTTTGCGATCAGAACGTTTTAGCGAAATTAAGTAAAGGGATTTAATCAATTTTTGCAATTCATTCAAGTAAATCCTTAGTTGTGTTATATATTAGATACATGAATATATAAAAAAACACAACCGGTGTTAGTTATTTAACTAATTAAAGACACACACACACACATACACTGACACACACACACACACACACACA
>WUAW01018504.1:67786-83019 GCA_017165845.1 Thaumetopoea pityocampa | reverse complement strand
ATATGAAATACAAGTATTTCATATGTACATATAGTGCTGAATGTATATCTTTAATTAGTTGAATATTAGATACACATTATTTAGTAAAATAGATAAATATTAGTGAAGTAGTAGTAATAGTATTGCGACCGTTCGTTCGGTTGTCCATTATATGCGTTAGTTGTTTATCTAAAATAAATTATAGATCACGGCCTTGCGTCCCCCAAACCAGAGAAAATCGAATTGGTTAGGAGCAACATAATGGTTGTGTCCTGTTTAACTGTACGACAAACTTTTCCGTGGTTTTGCGTCGAGGTACCAATTACCTGTAACCAAGCCCGTCGGGTTTTCACTAACTCTTTAATGGCAAGAAGTAGGTGCATTGTATAACGTTTCAACAATATTACGACGATACCTGTTTATATAAATTAATTGTTTTTAATTGCCCTCAAGACTATTGGTTTAATAAATTGTAAGATCTGGGTAGTGCATCTATCTCGTTAAGAGTCACTGTTAGTAATAATCGTATTAGTAACTGTTCTACTATTGACTTTCTTTAACTGATCTTATTCAGGAGCCACCTATTGTTCAGCGGAATTTGAAAGGATTGATTAACGGACAAATCCTATTTTACATAGGACTGAGTGCTTTTTGTAACAGTAGATTTGTTTAATACGAGACCAATACATAAAATGATAAATAATTTTATGTTAATTATAATAAAATTATCACATATGAGTATTGCTTTTTATATGGGAAGAATATATTAAAAAACTGAACTTATTATTTTGACATTTTACAATCACTAAACCTGCCGTATTTCTCTAAATAACCAGAACATTTAAAATATTACGCGCCTCTATGCATTGGCGCGGGAGAAATACACGTATACATAATTAAAAAAATATTCCGAAGCTCAGAGTTAAAATAAATATGATTACAAACCACTCCTTCCACCCTTCCCCCTGATCTAGCACTATCTCGACCTTTTGGGTCAGGGTCTGATGTGTTTTGTAGGAGATGCAGCTATAGGGTGGGTTAACATGACTGATTGCCATCTGACGTCATCTCCGTAGGCCCCCATAGTTCCTACTAACGATCAGTGTTGTTTACACACCAACCGGGACCCACTGCTTTACGTGTCTTCCGAAACACGGAAAAGACATAGTAATATTAGGGTGCCATCTGGGATTGAACCCGAGCCTTTTCGATTCTCAGATTTGGAACAATGTCTTATCCACTACGCTAGAATGATTTTCAGCTGCTCCTTTTTATTTATAAAGTAAATAAAAAATGAAATTTATTACAAAAAATCTCTATCATTTTTATCATCATCATTTTTATCATTTTACTGCTAATTTCTCAAAATTATTTTTAGGACCTGTTACTAAATTACCAAAGTAAGTTTGTATGCTCAAATAACTGTAGACGGTTTAGATATATTTTGTATCTCCAAAAATAAGGATCAATATCGGGTATAAGCCTGTAGCTTCGAATTCTTGTATGCTATTTCGCAAAACTAAAAGGATTTTTTAAGTAAATACATTTAATCACGCTTTTTTCCCGCTGGGGAAGGTAAAGACCACTTCTTTCCACTTACAATCCTGACACGATCCTGGCACGTCTTTCGCTTTCTCTACTCTCATCAACGCTTTTATACAAACTTTTGATTGCCGGTACTTCTAACCTGGTCTAAATTTAAATAAATGCAAAAAACAATTTCTCTAATTAAACTATAAATAAAATTAGCAAGTAAACTAAAAGTCAAATGCGTTTATTAAGATGTATATAACTTTAGTTTTTTAATCAAGAATTAATAATAAAATTAAATAATTAATAAAAAAAAGTTTGACTCATTACAGTTTTATTTGATTGGAGTACTTTATTATTTTTGTATTTCAAAGTTTTGAGACTACTTACTGATACTGGTATCGATACCTGACTATGAACTTAATAGCGCTAGTGTGATTATATTTATGGATTTTTAATTTGTTTTTTCATGAATTGTATTTTTATTTAGTTATAGATACTGCCATTTTATGTTTTCTTTTGCGAGTGAAGTGACAATATGTATTTTATTTTTTACAAATAAACTTACCTCTTCGAAGGGCTCAACACCCTCTTCCATTCGGTTTCTGTAGTCGGAACCCATGTGGACGGAGCTTAGCGCCCTGGGTCGAACAGTGTTTTCAGTGCCCTGGAACCTGCTGTTGCGGTTGTTTAAGCTTGATGGTCCAGAGTGGGTAGCCGCGGTGTCAGACAGTGTGAACGCCTTCCCATCACGATACCTGTAAAATTACTTTTTTTTAAATATTAACTATAAATTAATAGACTTAATGATAGATTATATTCGAGCCATTACAAATGCAAAGTTAGAGAAGTAAATCATTTTTATCGAACCTCTCCCTTGCACTTATAATCCTCATGGACCAGTGATATAACGGCTTATATACTTATAATGCTGTGCGTGACTGTGGTGAATGTAATATCGATACGAGAAAATAATTAAGTAATATAAAAATATAATTATTAATTGTTTTCTCGTGTGTGCAAGCGCAGTGTGGGACGGCCACCTACGAGATGGACCGGCGACCTGGTGAGGATCGCCGGGTCTCGCTGGATGCAGGTGGCTATGGATCGGTCGCGCTGGAATTCGATTGGAGAGGCCTATGTTCAGCAGTGGACAGCTACGGGCTGAAACGATGATGATGATGAACTTGAGCTCATTATAGCATCCTTATTAACGTAATGATTTATGACTCTATCTTTGTGTCTGCAATGGCCCGACTATAACATTTAAAATCGTCTTATTTTTTTTGCATCTGGCCGTTAGACCTTTTGCTTATATTATTTACTAATAATTAATTATAGCTTAAGTCATTTTTAACAATGAAAAATTATTAGGTTTATTCAATCTTAATTCTAAACTTAGGTTAATTTAGGTCTTAAATTTTAATAGGTTATAAATTTTAGATCAGGGAGTACTTAGTTGTTTAGCTGGTCCGGCAAATATACGTAGAATTAAGTATACGGGTAAGCGACCCCGGCCCCCCGAGCTACTACTGTCTCTTCCTACTCCTTCCGAGANGTAGTATCCTATAGTCAATTTCCTAAATTACATATACCCTTCCTACCTCACACTCTTTCCTTTCCTCTCCACTATGCCAGTGTCTGCCGCGCCGATGGCTGCATGACTAGACCCAAGATGATGGCTAGCCATACCCAGGCATGTGGGGTTCCGTTCGGGTGGACCTGTGTGTAACTCTTACTTTTTATGGGAACGCAATAAGGAACTTTTACACTTTTGGACCGTGTAAAAATGGCGGCGCCCTGGTTCACCACCCAACATGTCTCGTTTCTCACGGGGGCGAAAAGTGGGCTACGGACAGCCATTTTGCTCTTAGCAAGTGGAAAGAAGTAGTCTCTGCTTACCCCAATTCTTCGGTAGTATAGTGATAACTATTCCCGCCTGCTACGCTAGAGACCGGGGATCGATTCCTCGCCGGAAAGCGAAAGCAAAAGGCGTGATTGTATGTACGTAAATTTTAATTCTGAAATTGTGATATTTTAATTCTAGGCCTTTTATTATTTTGCTATGGTTCATATTTATAACAATTTCATGTTTTAATTGATGTGAAATGATAAATGTAAATATCTATTTGTGTTTTTTTTTCTTTTATTCAGTGTGAAATATTGTTCAAATATAATATTCTGCTGTAATATCTGCTAGTACGTATTATTAATTTCATCTAAAAGCTCGGAGCCTTCATTTTGACGTAATTAAAGGGCAAGTTATTGGGTTTTACCGATAGCTTTGTAAGATTTCAGAGTCTTTTAGAAGTTATATATATTGGTATGTAAGGGGTTCCACTCTTGAGTTAAAATAAAGTACATTTATTAATTAGAGCCTTTACCGGTGTCGGTGAAAATCTTCATACATTGACGCAGTGATGGGTATAAATTCGTCTAAAGCCAAATCAGTTTGAAGACGTTCTTAAGTTTGTAGTAGTCTACGGTTAGCAGATATATAAATAAATAAATACGTTTTGCATTTTTTATTTGTATAGGTGGGTACTTAATAGTATACATATTAAAAATAATTTTTAAATATGATGAGACTTCTGAAGCTTCTTACAAGCGAATGATGCGAGGGTGCGTGCCACGTTGTAGCTAACGCAAACTGGTTTATTTCGGTTTTATTAATAGTGTGTACAACACTGCTACAAACTCAAAAATCGTCTCCAAGCTAATTTATCTGTATGTATGAATTTACTCTGGTAATAAAATGTACATGTATGACATTGCTAGAAATATGTGTTAGATACATTAAAATATATTACGTGTACGTTGTTTGTTTAGTAGACGATAAGTATTGAATAGTTCGTACGTAACAATTTCAGATGAGAATATTTTCTTGTTTCATACTTTTTTAGAGCGTGATTTTTCAGTAGTCGGGTTATAGTTTTTGAACTTACCTTTACAAATTATTTTGGGACTGTAATTTCGTGATAGAGTATTTGCAGGCCACTTTATACTTTTTGTTTAGGTTTTATTATTTTTTGTTATTTATTAAGCACCTTTTGTTTTATTTATATTATTTTAACAGGTGTACCACTAGTTCATAACGAAATATGTATTTATTATATATGTAATTTGGTTTGTAGAGAAAATACGTTTGACTCACATTTGAGACGTTATTTTAGAAATTATTTCTAATTATCGGGTGCATACAAGTAAAGCCGTAAGCAATAGCTAACAATATATGTATATTTGAAATTGTGCTAGTTAAGTGCTTTAATTTGATACCTAACATGGTATTATTAAAAAAATAGTCCATGACTTTATGTCCTCTAGAGTGCGAGATATTTGATTTAATGTGACGTCACATAGCCTATAACCAACCAACATTCATGACGCTTCCAAAAATACTTCACTTGTTAAATTATGATAACTAGATTATAAGTTATGAGGGAACAGATGACCAAACATACATACATACTGGTCAAAATCATTACTCTCCTTTTTTCTTCGCCGCAGTCAGGTAAAAATGAATATGAAACACTTGTAAGATATATCTGTCATTTAATTATTTAATATTATTTTTTAATATAAAACTGGTTATTAATGTGTAAATTCAATTTCTTAGAGACAAAACTTATCAAAAAACCATAACATAAATATAATATGCAATTTTTTAACCGATTGCAATAAAATATAATCTAATTTCTATTCCAGATTAATGCAATATATGAGCGAAAATCTGCTTAAAACCCATTAACTAGATTTTGTTTGATCGTATTTGAAGGAAACAGAGAGACAAAAATAAAAAAAAATGTTTCTATCTCTATATTAATAATATATCAACTCTGTAGATAGATTATTTTTCGAAAATTTCGAATAATATTCAATATACAGAATTGAGTCAGCTACAATTATTTTATAGCATAGATCCTTAGTTCACAAAGTGGTCCAGGTGAACACCCAGGGGTCCACGGGAGACTCGACGGGGGTCTACGTTGGCGTACGCAAATTTCCATAGTTAGATCTAATCTTCACATTTTTTGTCGAGTTTTGGGAATATGGTAGAAATGTAGCTGCAGGGAACCAGCTAAATTTTGAGTCTGGGAACCTTTGGTTTAGATAGATTTGTAGTACTCAGTCTTTTGGCCTGTCCGGCAAATAACCGACTTAAGTATACGGGTAAGCGACCCCGGCCCCCCGAACTACTACTGTCTCTTCTTACTCCTTCCGAGATGGTAGTACCCTATGTTCTATATTTAATCCTTTTCCTAAACTTCATATTCCCTGCTCAATACACCTTTCCTACCTCATCTTCTTTCCTTTCCTCTCCACTAAGCCGTTGGAACGCAATGAGAAACTTTAATACTTTTGAACCTTATAAAATGGCGGCGTCGTAATTCGCCACTCGACACGTTTCGTTGTCCGCGGAGGCGAAACGTGGACTGCGGATAGCCACTTTGCTACATTAAGCGATCGTAGCAGGTGGAAAGTAGTATTCACTGCCTACCCCAATGGGAAAGAGGCGTGATTGTATATATGTATCTATAGATTTGTCATATATCGATATGCTGATCTATAAAGGATGAATATTAATTATCTCAGTAGGGTAAAGTGATTCAAGAGAGCCATAACTTCTTAACGCGTACTGCTAATAATAATGAAGGCATTAGTAATAATTTCGTAAAGTTTGCACAGTCTTAATAAATGAACTACACAGACGTTGATGACGGTCAATAATATAATACAATTCGAAAATTCGCTCGGTAATTACTTTTTGATGCTAAGGCTATATTCACATTATAATTGCCTTATAATATTATAGATTTCATTACATGAAAGCAGTGATAGCCTAGCGGTATCACAATGCACTGATAAGTCTTAGATCTGGAGTTTGAACGCGAAACAGCTCAGATTTTTCGGCAACAAGCATGTGAATAATATGAATTTTGTATTATATATGTAAGTTCTATTCATGCGACAACCCTACTAAATTATCAATTTTGCGCGCTCCTTCGAAGCTTTCACTCTGTCCGCATTTAAATTTACCCTATTAGTATTTTCCGTTAGATGTTAGTAGGTGTTTTAAAAATTCAAAAATATCTATCACTGTTCTATATTGTAACAGATAGTATCCTAAACAGTGTGAATAGTTCCTCCCCGATTTCTTTTTGCTATATGAAATATTTGGATCCATGCCGCAGTATATAATCGTATACCTGTATAAAATGCGTTCGATGAAATCAACAACCGTTAAAGATATTCATAATTATTTACTTACGAGTCAGTCTTCTCGTATATCAATATGTATGAAGCTATTCAAATCTCTTTGGTAGTACTGTTTGCAGCTGGCTGGTTATGACACAATTGTAAAGGGTGAAAAAAAAAGTTTCCCGCCATTTCTCAGCCTTTTTCTGTCTAAGGAAATGAGTGAACCTAAAGGAGAAAGTCGGTAGATGTTGAAATATTATTATAAAAAATGAACAACAATGAGACATAACCGTGGAAAAAATGTGTGCCGTTTCTGGATCTGGAGTGGTACAAGTAACAGTAGCTCAAAGTTGGTTCAACAGTTTTTAGTCTGGAAATTTTAACGTTAATATTTTAAAAATTTTAAATATTTTTTTTTCTCAAAAGTGGTTGAATTGCCCCAAATTGTGAGTTTTAAAAATTACTATAGCTGTTGATCCTCTATCGATTAAAATTTATTTCAAGTCAATAAGCTTAAGTGTCACTAATTTGGAGAATTAGTGACACTTAAGCTTAATACCCAAGATCGGTACATTAGTAAATATAACAGTGTGAAAGGACTGGGGACTAACCACAAAACAGTTTTGATATCTTGGATTATCCATTGAAGGCAAAAATTGAGAGAAAACGGCTGGAATTCTTAAACAGAAAGGGACAGTTTTTCATTATGATAATACCAAGCTAGACATATTTTTAGTAACTCAGCAATAGAGAGCTTTTTTGGTCAGTATTATTTCATCCACCGTATACCAGACCAGACCTTGCATCCTCAGATTTCTACTTGCTTCGGTCTATTCAGAACTTTTAAACATAATGTAAGGTATACATAGCACCGCATTAGACCAACATGGCAGACAACGGCCTAACCGCCTCTTGGTGAGAGGAGGTCTGTGCCCCTGTATATGACTGGAGATATATGGAATGGAGATGATAATAAACGCTGATGTCAAGAAAGAATTTTTAAAACTAATTATCACACGATTTTGATTAAAAATCACAAAATTTCTACAGCAACGGGACCACGTCACAAGTAGCATCAAGTTATCGAATAAAACTACCGTGAACCAATAGATAGCTTCAGAGGCAAAGAAGCAGTTTGTAAGAACAGTTATTAATTGAAACCGATGCAATTAAATTAGTTACTTGAGTATCGTAGCTCGTAACTACGAAACTTTTGAATGAGTTTACCAAGCGGCTACCTACTAAGTTAAATAGTTTGAGTTACTAGTTCCAACGAGTAGTTAGTACCGCAGCACTCAATATACCTGTTTCATGTCTTCCTTCAAATTAATTCAGTATATTATTGATCATATAAAGGGTTTGTGACTGTTATTACTATATTATAAGTATATCAGTCAGTTTTAAAAAACGTGATTATATACGAGTAGACGTAGTGCTAAAATGAAATAAAAAACAAAATCAAGTTACAGCTGAAACAGATAATTGGGAAAATAATAAAAAAATATTTACAATATTGTGAATTTGAATTAGAATTTTCGTATTTTAATTAATTTTGTATTAGTATAGATTTAAGGTATGTATTTAGTCCTTCAACGGTTAATTAGTTTTTGAAATCGGTTTGCATTCACTGAGGTTAAACTATACGAATACGCAAGTAATTTCCCGCCACATTCGGGTGTCGCGAGCATATTCCTTTTACTTTTTTTGTTAATTAAAAGTACACCAGTCAACATTGTCTAAGACTCAAACTATTTTTCGAAGATAACTTAAAATGTTTAGATATTTGATATAAACAATGTTTATGAATAGAAGCATAATTTTAGGTTTGTTTAAAAAATAGAACAAAAAAAGATTCAACAGTACAAAATAAAATTTATTAAGAATGAAAAAAAAAATGGTGCAAAAAATTATTACTTAATACAGAGAAAAAGGGGTTAAAACAAAATTTAGACTGTGAAATTGTAGGAAAAAAATATTCAGGTGATATTCAGTAGTCAATTGGACCTTCTAAAGCATTAACTACAGCTCTGCACTGCCTTGGCATTCTGAATATCAAATTATCGTGGCCTGTGGAATTATGCTCCATACCCGAGAAAGATGACGAAAAAGCTCTTGCTCGGTCTTCAAATTTTGGGGAAATTGTTCAAATGCCATTCTCTCAAGTAAATCCCAGGCATGCTCGATAGGATTCATGTCACTAGACTGTGGATGCCAGTCTAAGACTGCGATATTCTGTTCGCGGAAAACGTTCATCATCGGACCTGCAGAGTGTGCTCGAGCATTGTCTTGCATAAAGGTGAAATCCTCCTCCATTTCAATTCTGTGCGGAATAACCATATGATCTAACACCTCGCTGCGGTATTTTTCGCCAGTCATGTTGCCCCGTATCAAAAAGAGGTCAGTTCTCCCGCCTAAGCGAATTGCAGGCCAAACGATGATTCTTCCGCCGTGATAGGGTTGCACTTACTGAGGACAACGAAGCCGTTCGTCGTCTAGACACACGTACTCTTCTTGTATCAGGATGGAAACCAAACTTGGATTCATCAGAAAATAGGACACGAGCCCACTGATATTCCGGCCATCGTAGGTGAATGCATGCCCACTGTAACCGCCGAGCACGATTGCCACGCCGAAGAGCTACGACCCGCAATGGCCTACGAGGATGTAAACCAACCGCGTGCAGTCTCCTCCTGGCAGCTTGGGTGCTGACAGTCACCCGGTGTTGCGATCTCAGCCTCTTCACGAGCTGCCGAGCAGTCGTTTAGGCTCCCGTCTGGCAATGTTCCTAATTAAACGGTCTTGTATTTCTGTAGTTATTCGATATCTACCAGGATGTCGTTCGACCGTGTTCCCAGTAAGCCGATGACATTGCCACAAATCTTTGGATAAGAGAGATGTGAAGTTGTAGTTGCCGTTCAGTCCAACCAGGACTGGACGGCAACTACAACTTCACATTGTGTACACCCGGCTTCAAGCATGCCCACAGCACTTAATATTACATCTTGGGTTAAATGACGGCGTGGCATAATGCCTAACAAACCAATCTTTAACTTTAATTAAAAAAAATAAGAAATACTAGATACCAATCAGCTTAACATTTATTCATTAATGATGAAACTTTAAACAAAAATAACCTTTAGGCAGGAATTCTTTTAAAATTGTGGTAAAATTAAGGCCTATCATTTTTAAAATTTTTGATTTAGATTGCTATTTTATCATGCTTTTATTTTGTTCTTAATTTTTTTTAGTGGACGATTCTTTTTTTAAAGGGATTATACGAAAAAGTTTTTACAGTTTCGAGACTGTTGAGTAGCGTAACTGGGTGAATTATATATCTCACGCCAGATCAACTTGGAGGCGAAGTTTAAGACAGTGTCACAAAGGAACATTTTGAAACAATCTTTTAGATAGTAGATACTGAATGTTGTTTCACTTTATTTTTTAAATTTATATTAATAAAAAAAGGAAAAGTTGAAGAGGAAGTTTAAGAGGGTGCTAAAGGAATGCATTAAGAATCTCGTTTCAACGAGATTCTTAGTAGTCGATATTGAATGAATAGCTTAAATTATTAACGGGAGGTAAATTTTGAAATTATGCCGAAGCAACCCAATAAAGCAACGTTGTAGAGTATACATTAGTAAATCAATATATAAAAGTTGAAAATGTGAAATATTTATTTTAATAAATTATTAATTCTAAATTAAGATGCTGTGCTTGCCGTTTTAAAAAAGCATGCGTGCGATCCATTTATCAGACTCAGAGACCTGCATGATTTTCCTGCATTACTGTGCGAGCTATGTTTTTTAATGCAGGAGTACTCACGAGTAATGGTAGTCGTCAGAAGCATGGGCAGAAGAACTGCGTTTAAGTGCGGCTTGGCGCGAGCCCCCGCGTGCCGCCGCTATGATGTAGGCCCACATGGCAAAGGCGGTGCGGAATCACCGCCGACATCAGCTAGTACTGTAAAAAACCTTTGTTTGAACAGCTTTCTCCTTTTTAAAAGCTTTTTCATATCGCGTCCGACATGCCTTATTTCGTTGCAGAGCTTTTGTTATATTAATCTATACTAATATTATAAACAGGTAAAATGCGTTTGCTTGTAAGTTTGTATGCATGGGATAATCTCCGGAACTAATTATCCGATTGTAAAAAAAAATTCACAGGTGGAAGCTACGTTATTCCTGGGTGCTATAGTTTATAAATTATATTTATATCGTACATATTAGTTGAGCTATTACAATTTCTGTGTAGCAAGTCGGTAATCAATACGATTACGACGAAACTATGGCACACACCCGGTAGATTTTCAATTAGATAGGAAGTCCACATGATTGGGTCAGCGGGCAACAGCTAGTGTTAAAGAAAGAGAACTCAAAAATTGATGCATGAGTTAGAGTACTAATGGAACCAAAACAATACGAGGATCTCACTTTTATCTCTATTCTTTCCATTGTCAATGTTTTGAAAATAATATGCCTTCGATCCAATTTTATTATAATTAATTATTCTGACAGTCATTACCTACTGCATTTTTATGAGGAATAAAAATTATAAAATAAATAATTAAATAAAAATAAAATAAGGATTTAACATAACAAAAACTTAATTATGTGTTTACGGTGTGAGAACCGTAACAGCGTTATAGTTGTATTTTTAAAGAGTTCTTTGAAGGATAGTTTGAAACAATTCTTCGAGATTGTAAAACATACTATAAACTAGTAGTTTTGTATAATACGTATGTCATTTCGTGCCACGTTTAAATTACGCTATTAACCTTTATGACATGCAAATAAGTATTTTGTCCTTAAGAACTCATACTTTTGCGTGTAAGTTTTTGGTATTGCTGCCGAAATTGAATTTGCGTATACATTAAGTATACAATAGCAGTTTTGGTCTCGATCTTGAAAATTTTACATAGGATATAGTAAGAAGATATAGTTGCAGCATTATTGAATTTAAACTTGCTATCATAAAATGCGTAAAAGTGTAACGAGTAGTCGAAATACCTATTTTTAATATTACTTAAAATAAAAAAGCGTTAGTTGCGATGTAAGAGGTATTCTGCTTCCAATTTGCGTGTTAAAATATTTTCTGATATTAACGAGAGTATAAATTAAACACATACGGGCCGGCGTTGAAATACGATGAAAAATTACATTAAATAAATTACGACCGCGCTCATATCACAAAATAATAAGGGATTTTTAATCCTGTGCTCATATTGATGATCTTAATTTTCTCCACCGTGCAATAATTTATAATATACTAGCTCAAACCTTTGCTTTGCTTGCAATAACTTTGTGATAATGATGATTGGTGGCATATATGCAATTTTTGATATCATATCTACTTAGTTTCAAAAGAGCAGTTGGGGCTAAAATAGATAATAATTGTACAGAGAGAGATAAGCACATTATTGTTTTTACGATATTAGTGACAAATAATGAAGTGCTTTGTTTAGTGACGGTAATATATTCATCTTGTTATAATACGCATAATAACGATAGTCGTTATTCTTGGTATCATATTTATATCTTTGTCAAACTTCAAAACAATCAGCACGATAGTAGAGGTGCGAAGAAGTTATAAGCAGATACAGTTAAAGATTGTGGAAAGCTCTCGTGGCGAGGTCACTTAGAATTTCGTTAGCTTATAAGCACTATAACAAGATAAACAGAGTTTAATACAGTCCGAATTAAGACACGTAACAGGAGCGTATATAGGCTATTATGATGCTAGAGAAATCTGAATATGTCCTTGGGGTACGACTTTATAGCCACTCTAATATCCTGAATCAAGATAAGAAAGCCGATAGACTCACCATTGAAGATATTGGTGCAAAGTGAAGTAGATTGAGTAAGAAAGTTGATCACGGTAACAGAAGCGAGGATGAATTACGCACGAAGAAATTAAAAAATCAGAATCATATTGAAACAACGAAGTATGTGTTATTGGTATGACATACTTAGGTAATCAGTATAAAAGGTATATCTGTTGGGTTGGATTTAAGGGAAGCTGAGGTAGTATTTAATTAAGGAGTGTTTGAGAAATCAGGTTAGGTCATGGAGTACTTTTAGGGAGTAGTCTTTTAGCCTGTTACGCAAATACATTTAAGTGTAGGGGCAAGCGAACCCAGCCCGGAATTTTTGAACAAATTATCTAGAACAGATAAACAAAACGACATTTTGACTAACTATACGGATTTTCAGTTTGAATCTAAATCCGTAAAATTTTAGATATATAATACGCGTTCTTCTTTTGTGACTAAAAATAACATAAAACACGGGAATGATTGTGCTCACGCTTAAATATTCTTTAGCGATCACAAGTCGCAACGGCAGATAGAGTGGCACTTTGCACATTAAGAATAAGCTTATTTTCCATATGTTTTTGTGCCATTTTACCTTTACACACTCGAGTTTTTTGTTATAAAAGATGGATTATCTCTGAATCCGATATTTATCCTAAAGGGATTGAGGAATGAATTCGAAAATAGAATAAAGAGTATATTATTATATATTCTATGGTTGAATTGACAGGAGTCGCTCCATTTTTTAACAAAATATTCTTCATCAAATCAAGACCAGCGGCCATTATGAAAAAAATTTGCGCCATTGCGAATAATTATTCTAAGGTACTTTGATACAAATGTAAATGGCAGCAAAAATAATACAATGCAACTTTAGATAGGTTGATGATGATGATGAAAATATAATTTCTGGCCTCGTCGTCGTTACACGAAAGGGCTATGAATTATTGACGCCGCACGTTATCAGCGTCGAGAAACGGGAAGTATATTGAGAAATGTCACCCGTCGAAGGCAATTTTATGTCACTTGTCAAATGGAATTTGATGAAAGGGCGGATTAATCCGGGATTTTTTTTTTTTACCAAAGAATTCTGCGTAAAACTGACAGCCAATAAAATTAGTTGACACGACGTAATAATCGGGAAGCCAAGTAGAAAAAAATATGTTCACATGAGTGGATAATTTTTTATGCCATTCTTATTACAAGCTATTCCAATAATAAATAAGTGCAATTGCTTATTTTTGTATGAAAAGTGAAAATCATCTATCTGTTTGCTACTTGGCGTTATTATTCCCGGATAATTATAAAAGTTTATAGATACAATTATAGCGTAATTTTGCTTCTGCCATAAAGACTCCAGTGCTGGATTGGACAGGCTCATGATTATGTTGTATGCCTACTTATATGTTGTAAGATAAAGTAAGTTTAAGAGAAATTATCGTTGATATAGTCTGGAAGTAATATCGGCCCCTGGGTGGATAGTGGTCCTATTTCGACCTGAAGCTGGTGTCGGAAACGACTGGGTTGACTGAACGTGATTTGTTGCTGAGGAGGTTATTAGTCATTCAATTTACCCAATAAAATTATTATCAATTAAAATAAAATTGTCAATATTTGTATTATATCTATACATCCAAAACATAATACCTATCATCTTATTTTGTACACCATATTTATAAAAAATCAAACGCCATAGTCTGACTAATCAAAAATACGAGGTAAGTACCTAGTAAATTTATAGACGCGAGCCCTACTCGTACTATTAAAATACAATGAGCTACTAAGTAAAATTTCAGGGTTGTCGCTTATTAGTATTCTTTGTTCGTCCGCTTGTCACGGTGAGAGCCTTTTCGAAGCTGTGGGTATTGATTATTGGGTAAAAAGGCTGTTTTATTGTGTTGCATTTTATTAGTGACACATTGTTCTAATCTATATATTTATTGGAACTTATGTGACATCGTAATTATAAAATTGCTTATTGCTCTTGCAGTGATATTAATATGATCATGCACAGTCAAATCTTAGATCTCGTGTTCGAACCCAAGGTACTTCTTTGGCATTTCAGAATCAGATGCGTATTATTGATTAAGTATCACTTGCTTCAAACGGTCAAGGAAAATAACATGAGAACACCTATATTTTCTCGACGGTTTGTGAAGACTTCCGACCCGCACTAGCCCAGTGTGGTGGCCTAACCCCTCTCATCATGACGGAGAACCGCGCTATGCAATTAGACCCTTAGTTCTCAAAGTGGTCCAGATGGACCCCCAGGGATCCACGGGAGACTCGACGGGGGTTTACGTTGGTGTACGCAAATTTCCATAGATCTAATCTTCTCATTTTTTGTAGAGTTTTGAGAATATGATAGAAATGTAGCTGCAGGGGGTCCACCGGAACCGGCTAAATTTTGAAGGTGGTCTATGAGAAAAAAGTCTGGAAACCTCTGAATTAGACACTATATGGGTTACCGATGATGATATAATTTATTTAATTAGCCGGTTAATTAGCCTATATACCTATTTATCGAATCATACAATAAATATCTTTAGTTACAAAAGTAACTACTTATCCTGAAAATTAATTGATTCTATTTTCATAAATAGAGCTGTTTTAGTAGAAAATGAGGTTTCAATAACACTATTATATTATTATATTATTCTATAGTCACTAGCCTTTGAAATCTTGTAGTTCCACTATATATATATATATATATATA
>WUAW01018504.1:29055-49439 GCA_017165845.1 Thaumetopoea pityocampa | reverse complement strand
GGCGGAGAATGGAACCCTAGTCTCCTGCGTGACAGGCGGGTATACTTACCGATCACTATACTATCGAAGAACTTCGTTAGGCAGAGACCAGTTCCACTTACTACGAGCAAAGTGGTAATCCGTAGCATACTTTTCACTCCCTCGGGAAACGAGACGAGCCGGTTGGCGAACCACGACGCCGCCATTTTATAAGGTTCCGAAGTGATTAAATTTACTCATTGCGTTTCGACGAAATTGGGAAAAGGACTATGGGATACAGGGTATTACTATCTCGGAAGGAGTAAGAAGAGACAGTAGTAGCTCGGGAGGCCGCGATCGCTTACCAGTATACTTAAGTCTATTTGCCGGACAGGCTAAAAGACTAAATAATCCTACCCCAAAGTAGATATGAAAATCTAATTGTTTTCCAATTGAAATACACAATGCCATCTAGTATACAGATAGGAAAACTCACACCTATCATATCTTTCAATAATTATTTTAATAGCTTATCTATTCATAGTTTTACTTACTAAATTTGGACAAATATCATTTTGTCCATACCTTTAAATAACCTATCGACAGGTTTTATTGCTATTGAATTTATTTGTTGTCGGGAGGACAAACAGCCTAGTACTAGCGATAGACTGGCTCATATAAAATGTGCTTACCTCTATTTCAGTTAATCTCGAATAGACAAAGCTTCTATCTCTGTTAAAATCATTTGCCTGTCGGTCAAACACAGCCTAGGTGAGTAAAAGTAAATTGTTCGAGAATACCGTTTACGGTTTTAAATTGACCAAACATATTTTATTATTATTTTATATTAATTTAACTACTCCATGCATGTATTTATGTAAAAACTTAAAATGGCACACACACTAGTGGCTGTGAAAATGTTAAAACTGGTCCACGAAAATGGCTTGTGTGATTAGACCCATACATTAAAAAGTAGTTTTAAATTTATTCATATTTCCGGGTTTTAATTTGAAAACTAACAAAATTAAAATAAATTGTTATATAAAGTGCTAAAATGTAACATACTTTTTAGTACATTATTTTTTAGCCCTTCAATTTTCAATACATTATTTCTTATTTTTATTAGTAAAATTGAGTTTTAATGCAATGTACAATATTATGTTTCGTTTAGATGGGAACAATTAAATACCAGTTTAATCATATAAACAAAGTTCTTATAGTGACATCTACCGGAAAATGCTAACACTACGTAACATTGAAAAGAAGAAACTTGTTTAATATTTCGACAATAGATGTCGGATGATATGTCTGTCATTACTGTACAGGTTGGTATAAATAAAGATCCCTTGGGCTGAATAATACTAAATTACGTTCATAATTGATAACAGTGATAAGCGTGTCCCAGGCAGGCTTCAAATGTATGTCACAATTAAGCAAGGGGAGATTTGCCATAACTCCACGCTTGGCAAACATCTTAGAGAATGCTGCCCTCAGCTAATTCTTACAGCATTTACGGGAAGATGCTCACATACTCACGGTGAACCATATCGTCTTATATATTTCGACATTCTATCTGATGGAAAACAGTTAATTCCTTAGTGCCATGTGGGTATAACTCAGTACAAATTAAATACACAAGTTGAATATAAGATTTAATTTCGTTTAATTCAATATATTTATAACAATGTAATAATTATATACACAGTAATGCTAGGATTCCTTATTAATTACTTTAAGGTATATCATTATAATGTCATATATACAATCAACCTTATATTATGAAAATAGCTTAAAATCTAAATTACAAGGCACGTTCATTGTGAAAATATTGTTAACAATACTGTAAATTTAGCAAATATCACACCGTTTATATATATGCACCTAAACATTCAAGAGTATATATGTGTACCTGAATAGGTATACTAAAATATAATCTATTACTTATCTATATGGAAATACCTTACGGAATGTTTTAAAAATACGATGGTAAAAACCCTTTAATACTCATTTATATTGTTCAAAGAATCGCAGCGTAACGCATATAAGTATAATAGAAAAAAAAAAATGCGTGGTATCATTGTTAAAAAAGGATGATTATATATAATCACCATTTTGTTAGTGACCGCGATCTAATATTTCAGTCGAGCTGCATTCACGAGTTGACCTCTGTCGGAGTAACATACATCTCAACAAGTGCAACTGTATGGCTCTATAACTTCGTTTAAATCCATTTTAATGAAAACCTAAACAGACCCCATTAAGTTAAAATTATTATAGAACCAGTCACAAAATGGATGGATTCACCTGTCATCACTTATTTCAATATTCAATTTTAAATCGCACTGGAATAATATTTGGGATTCTTTTAAATTAACAGACGATTTCTACAGAACTTTAAAATTAGAATTAAGTGCCAGCATGGATGAATAAAATATATCCTATATTTGTCTCAAAATTTATAGGCGTGTCACTAGGGTACAACCATTAATTACGCGAGACCAAAACGGGTGGGAGGGGTTCAATAAAATCTCACCTAATCTCACATAAACTGGGCATAATAGAAAATCTCACGTCAATTATTAAAGAATATACCGATAATAGAAAAATTGACTAAACTTTTAGTTTATTATTTTTAAGAGTCCCATGTTTAGTCTACTAAAAATCATGATTGTTAAAAATAATTATAACAAAAAAAAGGAAAAATAATGTTCACTTTCAAAGAGATAAAAGGTATCCTTTAACACGTATAGCGTAACTCACACGTGATCTAAGGTGGAGGGGAGGGGGAGTTCTACCAAATCTCACCAAAGGCGGGGGGAGTCCAAATTAGAAGTAAAATAGCTCACGTAATTAATAGATGACCCAATTATGAAATAATTATTACAACATTACTAATATTAATGTGAGCGCAGCATGATATGTTTACGATAAGCTATTCTTATTCGCAGTGATAGATAAGTTACAAAATAGATGACATTTTATTCCAAAATATATACGGCTAAATATGTATTTATGACTATGCAATAAATTTTCCAAAAAAAGCGAATTGTAAAGTTCCATAATGGTTATACAGGGGGCGCCTTAATTAATATAGATTTAAAAAGTTTAATTTCAGCGGTTGCTACTTTATGTTTAGCGCCATCTAACGGACGTAGTAACTTTTGATACCCATGAAAATTATAATTTTTAACATTATAACAATTTTTCACAAAATACATCTAGATAATTCGTGGATCGTCAATATGGAGAATAGTTTAAAAGTAATTACCGTACCTATATTATATTACTTCCAGGCTGTGGATCAGCGCTATCTAGATATTATTTGAGTTTTTTCCAGCTCGATTTTCTATGAGATCAAAGCTTCTAATATGGTTAGATTATAGTGCCAGTAAAAGCAAATATGAAAATCCCTATTTGAATATTTGTTTTTACGAGCTAATATTTCTTGTAATGGCCGACTGTTATGAAATTCACCATTTTATGGACCATTCGTCAAAATCGTGTATACAAGATTAAGAGTTGTGCCATTGTAACATAATTGTACTTGATATATATGCCGAGTTTCATGACGTTTATGGTCTTGGGTGCATTGTGGGCGATACCGTGGATATTTTATAAACTTGCTTGGTTGTTAAATCTAAATTATCTGATTGAACCGAGTCAAATACGACATTCAGTGAGTTAAATATGTCGTGCATTCGGTCGACTGAATCTAGGTCATTGTGCCAAATTTTCAATTAATCATTCTTAGTAAAAGGAAGTGTAATGCGCTTCGTCCTCCGACTAGGTGGACTTACAAATATAATATTGGGAAAATTTTTTTTCAGATACTATTTAGTCCTAAATTAGGATTCCTTGCGTCTTGGGTATTAGACAACGATATATTTACTTATATAGATAAAATGCTAATACATATATAGGCAAACATCCACGACTCGAGTAGAAACATTCGTGCTCATCACACAGTTTGTCCCTACTAGGATACGAACCCAGGACCAATTGTCACAGAACAAATCAGTCGTCAATGACCTGATGAAAATCGCAGGTAATCGGTGGATGCAGACAGCTCATAGCCGCTCGGTGTGGCGATCATTAAAGGAGGCCTATGTTCAGCAGTGGACGCCTGTGGACTGATATGATCATTCTTAGTAGAATCAAGATTACCATATCTTGCACAACAACCTCTATCCGGCAGTTCGTAGGACTGCCACGGGGTAGCGTATTAAGGACGGATTATAAAGGTACATACGGCACATGACATGACAAAAGTACATCAAGAGTTCTGGAGTATGTCACATCACGGCCACCAAGCTTGCCTCGGATTTATGAGTTACGCATACGTTTCAGACCGCAGTTCGTTTTCTAATTCTAATGAATTATTTTTATTTGTGGTACTAATATCTCTTTCAACATTTTCAAATCTAAAAAGTCGACAGGACGTATACGATTCTACGTATGTGATGTAGTACATGTCAAAGTTTTCTTTAAGTGGCTAAAGCGGCATTTTTATTAAAATAACACTACTGTTACATGGAAATAGAAGCAGACTGAGCTAAAAAGCTAGTTAAAATAGATTAATATACGACAGTTCAAGTTTCTTATGCATTCGTAATGTTTCAATTTTATTGAAATTATTAAATGAAAAGTTTCGGAATGTAGTGTTTCTTTTACCTTGTATGCAAGGCCCAGTAACTTATGTTAATTCCATTTTAGAGACGACTCAAAAAAGCAGTTTATTTTGGATTTCTAGGTGTCTCATAAAGATATTCATAATCATCTCCAGTTTATATTTGTTATCACGACAGAGGTACTGATCTTAATTAAAATATTTTAGACGTTATTAAAAATTATAGACTTAAAGTAAATAATAGACTAACAATCATCCTACTATAGAACAACTCCATTCAGAGAGGCCAAAGCGTATTTTACCGAAGTGGCAATGAATAAATGTGGACGGGGGTAATACATTTATTGCTTTTTTAGGCAAGAAGTCAGCGCCATTTAGATTTGATACTCTGTTTTTTTGGTGATAGTAGTGGCGATTTCTGATACGATGATTGTTACTTATCTCATTATATATGATATGGATGAAACTAATTGAGCTTGCCAGTAACAAATAGAACACAGGGAGGTTGTTTGTATTATTACGGCCTCTGTTGCCTCCACGCTGAATGAAAGCCTGCAGCCGAGTCGGAATCAGAGTCACCCGCCTCGTTGACACCGATTTGAGCGCGAGGCTGTAAAACATATATCACTGTCACTTGAAAAACCCGAAATTTTACTCACAATTACTTCGCGATGTTCACAGATTAATCACTGCCATTTGGAAATTTTGATTTGATATTTATAAAAACAATGGGTTTAGCCGTTGAACCGTGGTGGGGTAACAGACAGACGCGCTGTCGCCTTTTTTTTTAACTAATTATGGTACGCACCACAGATCACAGTCAAAATTATCATTCCAAATTCTTAAATTATAAGATTCTAGATTATGAACCATAAAGGTGCACACACATAGAACAAGCTTAAAACAATTGGTTATTTAGAATACTACCCATACAACGCTGCAACTATTTATTATATTAGTGGGAATGGCGGCTCAAGGTCATTTAAAAAGCAATGGATCCAGTTCCCTGCGATATAGGATCCGCAATGAGGTAATCCGCAAGAGAACTAGAGTCGCTGATGTGGCTCAAAGGATTGCAAAGTTGAAGTGGTAGTGGACGGGGCATATAGCGTAGGTCTTAGGGTTCTGAAGTACTAGAATTATGGCCCTGAACCGGAAACCGTAACTCCTGACTGGGTGGACTGATGACTTGGTGAAGGCCGTCAGCAATTGGTAAATGCAGGGGGCTCATTAGAGGACGCTTATATCCAACAGTGGACGTCAGTGGGCTGATATGATCACGGGGAGGAATGAGTGTTTTATTGCTTATATGAGAAAATATTTTCTGGTAGCTATACCGGCTACTAGTAGGACAACACGTACATCTTGTGTACTGCACAGTACAGTACTGAGATCTCAAAGATGTCTCCTTCAATAGTTGAGGATTTTGTGCAGCTGTGTTTGCCGCATAAATAATTACAAGATCGTGGAGCCTTACAAAATTTCGAAAGAGACATCGTCATCACATTATAACAATCATGGTGTGGACTTCCTTAAGATGTTTCTTAAGTATCCATTCGAGATGTGGAAAATTATGGCGATTATAATGTGGCCTCCCTCTACTGATCTAATGACCAGGGTGATGATAAACGAGAGGCGACAATGCGTTATCGCTTTCATAGGTGTAGTAGCGCAGCGTGGTGGACCATAACCTAAGCTTTCTCATTCTGGGAGGAGATCCCCACCCTGTGGTGGGACAGTAGATGGTTGTTGTTGTTGATGCTAATGATGATGATGGTAATAATGACACAAAGGCTAAATTGAAAGCGCATCCGTTTCGAAGTGCCAAAATGGCTTCAATCTTCTTCTTCTTGGCGTTATTAATCTCGGCATCCATTGCCAGGATTCGCCTTCCTACTAAGTTTTCTCCACTTCACTCGCAAATATATATCCATCCTAAATCGTAAGTTCATTGGATTCCAAGTTCTTTGTCACAACATCCAGCCAGCGTTTCTTAGGGCGGCCCCGAGATCGTGCTCCAAGGACAGGTGTATCGAGGTATCTCATATCGACGAAGTCGCTGGACCGGTGCATAACGTGACCGAACCATCTCAGAGGATTATCCTGGAGAACCAAAATGGCTTCAATATTCGCACAAAAACGCTCACAAAATAAATCTCAGCACATAGCATTCTTAGATCTACAAGTCTTTCAACTGTGTGCGACGTCAGTAAGTATGGTACGTGTCTCTTAATATTCGGCATATTTTCTGTATATAACCATAAATCTGGCACAGGAAAATGTTGAACTATTTATAGTAACATATAATTTTAACTATCTATCGGTATACATAAAGAATATCAAGTGGATCCACCCCTATTACGGAGAAGATTGATAAATGGCAGTGATCTTCTCCGAGCTGATGATAATGATGCGGTGAGTGCTCTAACCGGTCGTTCGTTATACCTGGTCGGGCGTGGACGGCGTGCTTCTGCTGTGAGCGGCTCCCAATCCGCGGCGCCCGCTGGCACCGCGACGCCGCACCTTATTGTTCATTGGCGGCAGCATCAGTTTGTCATCTTTCTACAATTCAATATAGTTTTAATTTTTATCTCTTTTTTATATTATTATAAAACTGTTAAATGTACAATTTTTTAAACCAAAGATATAAAAAGACTACTCAGGTCGACTAATTAAGGGCTTTTGAAACCAAATCCGACGATGTTTGTTTGAGCTTCACCCAAAAACCAGCTAGTAGATTTTGGTTAAACTGGCTAGTAGATTTTCATCAAAATCGGTCCAACAGAATTGAAGATCCAGCTTGATCTCTTTTGTAGTAGTCGCCGTTAAGGTACGAGAGCTCAAGTAAAATCGGGATTTCCTACGTAGCGAAAATCCGACATTCACGCGGATGGAACCACAAGCAAAAGTTAGTTTATTTAGAAGACAAGAAATAACTGCCAATGACTCTATTGAAGTGCGTGCTCTGATACTAAGTTCATGCTTTGGCACTAGATGTCGCTAATGTTCAAAGATTGCTCAAGTGTTTGTATCAAATTATTTGTAATATATTGCAATGATTATTAAGTCCCGACTGGTGAGTAAAAAAAAGGTGAGAAATATTTTATACAAAATTTATTTATTTACATTTCATACATTAAATATGTACAGGCGGACTAAATGCCTTGGGCATTTTCTACTAGCCAACCTTAGAGTAGTGCAGAGATAAAAAAGTAGATGCATTCACAGACGAAAAGAAATTATGACATGAGAGAATAAACGGTTAATAAAAACTACTAACACATACACGGGAACACAATATACTAAAATAATACATAATAATCTAATCAACAGTTGATGTACGAGTATTTTTATCTGCACATCGGTACATCATCTGTTTCTGAAGGGGACGATACATTCTTATTTACACCGGCTTCTGTTATTTGGAGAATTAGAATATATTAAAGAGATCCTCACTTGTATGTTGTCAGCTGATCCCCATGTTTTGTGCAGTTGGTCGCCATTCTCGGAGCGCCTGCCGGCGTCATCTCTGGCTGATTTGGGCACGTACGCTGAAGATCTGGTCGCGCCCACGCCTAGAAAATTACTGAAAGCTTCTGTGGTCTTCTTCACTCTAACGTTTAGAGAACCGATGCGCAGGAAACCCTCCTTTTCTGGAAACGACGTTTAATATTATTTGTATTTAATGGTGTTTTACATCCAATAGGTGCACATACGTCTTTACAGTTATTGAGATTCGAATTTTTATAACGGTCACGCTCATTATGGTGACCTCCTTCACTACATAGTACAACGCATCCTCAACAGATGGCGTAGCTTTTGAATGACGATATTACAAGTCTGTATCACGCGACTGAAGTTTGATAGCGACTTAGCGTATATATAAAGTCTCGTCATAAACCGTTGGAACAATGGTAGGCCCCGGCAGAAAACAATCGTCCGGTAGGAAAATCTTCCCTTTTCCGATATTGCCACTCCTGCCGCACTTCGACCCTATAGCTCATGACGTAATTATCAATGTCATCATGGCTCATAATTATACTATACCGCTATACTCATAATTCCGCTTTACACAGACTAGTTGAAAAATATAAGTTTATTTTTGTATTCAGTTTGGAGATACTTATGTGTAATATTATGAGATTGTAATTATACATATACTCGTAATGCGGAATATTTACAGTGCAAACATTAATAAAGAGCGTGTCATATGCAGAGTGCAGTATTATTGCTAAAACAAAAAGCAAATTATATCTTATAAATTATTCAGAGAGAAGTACTACTAAAAGAAGCAAGAACTCTTTTTACACCATTATATTAATTTTAAAGAGGATAATAAACAAGAAATTGAACTGTGTGAATATGCGACTTCTTCTAGGTAACCTATACGTTCACACATTGATGGTGAAGTGTTAATACCTTTTATGTATAATTTTTCGAGAATACCTATTTCATTTTGGTTAAATTCAAGGTATTTAGTAAACGTCTAAAATGTATTTTGGACAGCAATCGATGCAGATAAACCTTCACTTCTGAGGTTTAAATGAATCATCCAAATTTGACCTTTCAATTCAAAAACAAAAAGAAAATTCTCGAAAAATTTCAGATAACAGGTGTTTATACTTCTCCGTCGATACGTACGTATACGTCGATGCGTTGAATGCATAACATGATACAACATACCAATAGGTAGCATTATATTATTTGCATTCACTTTACCAATTGTTGCTATTATATTTAGTTAAGTGTCTACTGATGACGAGCCTAACTTAAAATCAGTACTAATTTGTTGCAAAAAAAAAAACTTTTAGATATATCTAAAGTCTGAGCAAGAACTGGATCTGGCAGCACAAATGATAGGTCCATCATAATGATTGGCAATTTTCTTATTTTATTAGTTCAGGTAACAATATAACACTATGAGGGAGATCTTCCTGTATATATGAATAATACAATTATTAACTAACACACACACACACACGACTGAAATGACAATACAACATGAAGCATTGGAGAAAAATGACATAACCGCAAAACTACAACACTTAGATGCGAAAAAAACCACTGCGTACCCCGGTACATGACATAAAACACTCAAGAATGGTATTTACGTTTGGAAATGTGTTTAATGACAAGTTAACATGTCAGTGGAAGTGGCGCAAATCTCATTTCGTTATGAGACGTTGCGATAGGAATGGTGTATTTACGACGTATGCACAATTAGGTAACGCTGAAAGCACTGTGCGGGCGCTCGTTTCTTACTTGACAGGGTAATATTATCTGTGTTTGGTGTTATTTTTACGACCGGAGGAGATGTTACCGATCGACGTACTATGTCGTAAGTGTCCGCCTCTGTAACATACAGTATGTTTTATCGACACATTGCTATTTCGAATCATATAAATACGCCTTTATAAAGAATATCAGGTGGTAACTTATATGAGAGGGTAGTTTTGAGACAGTGAAGTGTCTAAAAAACACACCTAAACTGTGAAGTGAGACAGGCCTGCCTATTTAGAGAATAAGATGAAGCCATTTACAATATTTATCATGTCTCTGTCCATATTCGTCCCCACTACTGGGAGACGGATTTCCCCTAATAAGGAGGGAGATTAGATCGTAATCCACTACACGCTAGCTTTGTTCGGGTTGGTAGACTTCATAGATATTGGACATGCAGGTTTTTTCACAAAGTTTTCTAATGAAAACTTTCGAAAGTCCATTGAATAACTATACTGGTAACTATATTGGTATATACAGTGTAGATCGTAAACTACTTAGATCGAATAATTAAGGTCTTCTGAAACCAAATCCGTCGAAGTTTGTTTGTTTATTCAAGTTTCACGCAAAACCAGCGGATAGATTTTGGTAAAACTATTACATTATTAAAGGTACTATTTCGACCTGAATATTGCGACAATTTCATCAAAATCGATTCAGTAGAATTGAAGATACAGCTTCATCCCTGTTTTAGTAGCAGCCGTTAAGGTACGAGAGCTCAAGTAAACGTGGTTCTAAGGCTTTTTATATAAATCTACTATGACTGTTTCGGGATTTCTCATGTAGTGGAAAACCGAAGTTCACGTGGGTAAAAAGTAGTACTACAATAATAATAGTGTTTACAATATTACTGAAATAAAAAATAATTTCAATATAAGCGATAATTAGGTATCAGAAGATGAAGACATAATAATACATACTTCGGTATGACCCTGGTGATAGTGATGTATCCATATGTACCAGATACTGTGTCGGCTTCCTTCCGGACCAGTCGCGCACGTTTGGATCAGCGTCTGAAACATATCAATAATATAAAATTACGACTATACGTACACATCAAGCAGCGATTACTTTAAGTTGATAGGTATCATCATCCCCAGTCCATATTCGTCCCCACTATAGGGGCACGGACTTTCCCTCGTTAGGAGAGGGGGATTAGACCATAGTCTACCGTGCTGACTTGGTGTGGGTTGGTAGACTTCACACAGTTGTGCGGTCGAGCAGGTTTCCTCACGAAGTTTTCCTTCGCAGTTGGTTGGCATATAAAAAACTTCAAGATAAGTTTTCTTTTCTTAACAACTTCCTTTAAGAGGAGCTTAAATTGGACGAAATACACAAACAATTACTGTTAATTCACAATCCCCGCCGAAAGAAGAAAGCGTGACTGTATGTATGTAATTGACAATGAGTTATATAAAGACTATAATTATATAAGAGGTGGCTACGATTGCACGACGGCCGAGATTCGCTTGGAAACTCCTAATATTTCGTATGATATCCCAATAAATTAAGAAATATGAGTTGTATAAAAGCAAAGGCGACACTGTCCGTGCAGTAGAAGTGCGTAAACGTAATGATATTTAGTTACTCTTTAGGTTTTCCTTACAAATCTTTCCTTCGGTCATCTCACTATTCGAGATTTTAGTGTAACGTGATTGGCTAATATATCGACATTGTCAATGTTGCTCCTAAACGTTATGGTAACGTTTTTTTTACAAAAAAAAAAATGGTTTGCGGCGCCTTTGCGTTATACCCTTCATGATGTAAGTTTAAGATTTGAAGTAATCCCTAGATTATTTCTAAATCTGACCTGAAAACACTGGTTCAGATATATCGATACAATATTGATGCAAGAATTACACTGCGTTACAGAAAAAAATAACATTATTTCGTGGGTTTCAAATAATCAGTCATTATAAATGACGCCATGGGCGTACCCAGGTCCTGGGCCAGGGGAGGGCAAATCAGACTTTATAAGCACCTAGTCAAATAAACATAAATTAAAATAGATAATTTTCTTTTATATAAATTCTTTAATTATACAATAGATCGTAAACGTTCATCACAGTAACACTTTGTTAAATTTTATAGTTATTTACACAATAAGTAATATTCGTGTATGAGTAATATATATGAAGTCTTTAGATTTTTTTAAATTAATTTTTGTTAATGTTACATATATATTTAACCGTATCAGTACCTAATAAGAATCAGAAACGTCTTATGTTAACGTTTACTCTTCATTAATATATAGAAAGGTTTTCGTTCAGCGAAAATTTGTAAGAGGGCGTTTACGGTGAGGTTCGCACAAAGTGTAAGCTACTGTTACTAGTGATTACACACTAAAACTATAGATGTCGCTTTCATAAACAGGAAATATTTCATTATGCTTTGTAAACATTATGTAGGTACTTGTTTTTTTTAAGTGTAAATGCATTAATATGCAAAATAAGCGAAATAGTTATAAACAGATTATGTAAAATTTACATGAATTATTGTAAAATGATTATTTGGCCGGGTTACAGTAAAAATAAGATTTTTAATGTAGTCGGGTTCGAACCAACGACCTACCCATGATACCCCGACGCACAAGTCATCACGACTGTCATACATTATTATAGTATAGCGTCAACCTTACCATAATATGTGAAATACGTTTGTATGTCTGTTTCTTAGATGAGTAGGAATTCAAGGACGACAGCGCATGGTCACGTCATCACGTATTCTGTTGGGGACGGACTGCGGGTTTGCGAGTGTAAAACAACGTGTCATTGTGGTTATTTTATCTGTACTTCGATGAACAATCATTTCCCGGGGGTCGATTCCACCCCTATATTAAACTCTACCTGTAAAGCCTCAAAATTGTATATGTAATCGGCGGGAGCACTTTTACGCTAACATTATATAGTAAATTAGGTTTCACCTGTGGCTTCGGCTGCGTAAATGTCAGTTTTCGCGCTAAATGGAAAATCCCGAAATAACTACAGATTTAAAAAAAAAAAGTACAGAACCAGTTTTAACAGAGCTCTTGTACCATAATACGGCTACTGAAACGGAGGTCAGGCTGTATCTTCAGTTCTACTTAACCAATTTTGAGGATACATGCTGCAGTATTTAAGTTGAAACAGTAATTTTAAGACTGCAACAGTGTGACCAAAATCTGCGCGTAGAGTTTTGGATGAAGTTCGAAGAAACAGACACGAAGAAAACAAAAGCTGTTTCTGTTTCAGAAGCCCTTATTTAGTCGATTGAGTAATTTTTTAAAATATCTTTAATATACAGACAATAACACTTTACAATTTTATAATAGTATAGATTAGTGCATAGATATTCATCCGATAAGATTATTAAGGGTTGTTAGTAGCGGGGCAGTATACTCACCGTAAACTTTAACCAGTAGTTGATATACGTTTTCATGACGAAACTGCATCGCGATATGTAACGGCGTGTATCCCTGAAACATATTTTAGGGATACATTCGACATACGACGGAGAGGTGAAACTGAGATGCAGTCACATTTATTTCACAAGACATTTATGTCTTACTACGATATCTGCAATCACACTTGCTATGTGCAATATATCCGGTCAAAAAACTGGCCACATGAATACGTCCATGTGTCCATGTCAAAGTTCTTTTAAACTTTTTGTTCTTTCATACTACGTATAAATTATATACTAGCTGTTTGCCTGCTGCTCCGCTCACTTGGACTTCCTATCTTTTTGAAAACCTTCCCGGGCATGCGGCATAATTTCTTCGTAATCATATTGATTTCCGACTTGCTAGACAAACATTATGATAGCTCGGCTAATATGTACGATATAAATATAATTTATAGCATATAGCGCTCAGGAATAATGTAGCTTTCCAGCTGTGAATTTTTTTTAGAATTAGATCATCAGTTTCGGAGATTACCCCTACATACAAACTTACAAACAAACAAATTTTATCGTTATAATATTAATATAAATATTATATATAAAAGAAAACAATCCAGTGTATTTCAAAAAGAAACGGATGTGACACGAAACGGTTGTCCGTTATCTTATCGAGTTTCTAGTAGTGCAATAGCTTTCTGATAGGTAATTAATATTACATATCGCTAAGTTGCAGATTTGCAGGGGTTAGACAATGGCCTGCACGACTTTTGCCGACAACACTCTGGGTATATTTGTGTAACTTTTCCTTGTATTCGGCTAGAGGGATTTTATATAGGGCGACTGACGTCAGATTTTATACATGGATACTTCCATCTATTATCGTATAATCAAGACAGCAATTACCTCTCTCTTTAAAAAGCACTGTCTACCACTACCACTAGAATCATTAGTTTCAAGCTCTATGGTGGCGTTATACGACCTTGTTTTTCATTTTACTTCCAACAGTACCAAATCCACATTAAATTATAATAAGCAAACAAGATGCGAATATAATCTATTTTTGTACCTAATCCTAATAGGACGGGCTGTTGGATAACCATATGACGTACGTTCCCGGATAATGGGCAGCAGGGTTATCTTGTTATTCAATCAAAATCTACTGCAATCTCCAAGATGCCTGCTAAGCTTGGATATTATGGCAAAACCCTTCCTTTTTAAGGAGGAAGCCTATGTCCACCAGTGGAATTCCACGAGCTCATGATGGTAAACGTACTAGTCCCGTGTAGGCTTGCCGATAAGCACTCATCTCACTTTTAACGACCGCGTACCGCGCTCTTTTAATTAGTACCTTTAGAAACGCTACTTATTACGCACGGTTTAGTGATCGATTCGCACAAATTAAACTTGCACTGAACGGACGAATCGACACATTTAATATTATTTTTTAATTAACCTTTGAACATTGTAGCTTAATTGATTTTAAAATATATTCTTCCTATCACCTTTGTGCACTATTGTACTTTTTTATTTTTTCTTTAAAATGCATTATGTTTCAATCACCAACACGATTTTTTATGTTGTCAATTCGCACGAAATTATCGTCGTGCGAATCAATTAATAACATTAATATTAAATGCGTCAATTCGCCCATTTAGTGAGAGTTTAATTCGTGCGAATTGAGCACAAGCCCTACGCACATCCATATTATTATTAAGTGAACTATTAACACTATAACATCGAGATCACTACTTAGCATGTTTTTACTCTTCTGTCAACGCCACTGACCATTTACGCGTGACGACATCAGCGGCTGCGCATGGTTAGTACATTACTGTTGGTCGAACACAGTAGTCGAACATTACAAAAGAAGCAATTTTTATTTATGATAGAATTAAGATGTCAAATCTTTTTATTACTTCATAATTGAATAATTTATTTGTTTTTACCGGATTGCGCCAGAAGGAGAGTTATGTTTTTCGAGTGTTTCTTTGGCACGCTTTGTAGCCTAAACGACTTGATGGAATTGAGGTTGAGAGGCGTAGTTAGATTCGTCTTAGCCGTGAGAGTGACAACGAGTATATTAAAATTATAAAAAAAATATATTTTTATATTTAATTTTATGCCTTTACTGATTTTTATAAAGAAAGAAACATTTAATCGATTTACACTACTATATTTATAAATATGAGAAAACATCGTAAGGGCTGCCAGTTCAGCATAATGCTGTGGTGCTAAACCACAGCGCCGGTTTTCAGATAAGCACGCAATCAAAACGTTGATTTTTAATTTTCCAATTATATGTAGGGGAAGTAAGACGACGTTTCAGTGCATAATGACAAGATATGTAAAATATTCTAAAAGAAAACACTGGATAGGCACATGACAGCATACTCCTTAAAATTTGTATTCACTGCCTTTATGGGGGTACAAACGGTGGTCCACCAAGCCATTCATTTGTTGCAACAGAACACTCTGTTTGCGAATAGATACAACAGACTCAATTTTGATAATGTGCGAACGGAGATCATACGAAATTTTGGCGGCTAGTACCCTTAATAGCAACCAAGGTCTCGGACTTTAAAGACGAAGCCTGAATTTACGAAATGCCCCATTACAGTTTTCGAACGAAGATATACACGCACTCTATTCATAAAGTATCATTTATGATTGCGTGCACCTCTACGATGTTATCAGATATGAAATATATCAAGATGCGGGCGTGAGTCGTGGGGCGCGCCATAGATCGACTTGTAAATGCTCACATCTGTTCGCACCCCGTTCGCGATTCCACTTATATGTATTCAATAATATCAGCGATAGATATGAAACTCGGGATATTGGTGAATATATAAAAGCGACAGCTGTATCGTGATCTCAGAGCAGACATTGAGTAAAACTAAAAGTATTAGCATTTTTTTTTTATATTAACATTTTCTAACTCGGAAGTTTTTTCGTATAATCGCAACAACCCTAACTAAATATACTTCAGTGAACGTAAACATAAAATATTAAAAACTATTGAACAATTCCCTAGTCTCGAAAATAGTATACGTTATCATCGTTGTTATCACTACTGATTCATTTTTGATGCGGGGGAACTGCAGTTATCAGCTTGTTTATAAAACACTGAAACAGTAGTGTCTAAATGAGTTTTGACTAGTATAAGATTATTAGCAAATCTACCTCGGCCTCGCATGGGTGCAATTTACTAATGTGGCGTTATTTAAGCTTCGAAAGCACCAAGTATTTGTGTCCGATCAATTGGGACACATGTACTAACCTATCCACTTCATATTGAATGATAGGTTGTCGTTATAATAATGCGTTTATAGTTTCGTTGTATGTGATTTTTTAACTTATGATTTCGAAGATATCAATTTAAATTACACGAACAATTAATTTAAATTAAAATTAAAAAAAATAATTAAGGCCAATAGTAATCAACGTTCAATTAGACATGGATTAATACTATGATCGTTAAAAAAACTTCGTAAATCTTCGTAAATATTTAAAGCTTTTTCGAGGTCCTACATGAAACCTTTATTGAAATAATGTGCGTTATATCATAAAAGGACCAAGGTTGTGAAGGATACATGTGGAAGAGCAACTAGTCTGCCTCGTTCGTAACAACGGAATACCCGGTACGATACTTCGTAGGTCGCGGAACTTTCTAGACATCAGAATAATCATATAGATAAGTACCTCTAGGGCAGCTTGAAATATTTATTATTTTTTTATTTTTCTATATACTAATCTCACACAGGGACATTAAGATTGTCCTACACCAATAACAAAGTGACCTCGAAATAGGTACCCAGTGTAGTAGTAGGGTAGGTACTAGGTAGAGAGGTAATTGGTTACATGTGGGCGCTATTCTGAAGACAAGTACGTTAAAGTTGTCATAAAACTTCTATAGCTTTATTAGGAAAAGAGGGCATTAAAACGTTGAGTGCCGCACAGATAAATTTACCATCACTTCCCTCGAATCCACAAGTAGTCCGGTAATAAAATGTTCAGCGGACTTACCCCATTCTACTTCCGTCGCCAACGACGCCGAACACCACATGAAAAAGATTGTAACGACACTTTAACGATACCGTAAAACAGGCAAAATACCCGCTGTAAGTAAATGTGATTGGGCATTAAGGCTTCTAGGTAACTGTAAAGTATACGATTACAGGTTTGCAGATGTAAACACATAATTACCTCAATTCGATTTATAGTCAATTGTCTTCGAATGACTCTTGAGCTTAATATGTAATTTATTACATACTGTCTAGTTCTGTGCTTGTACAGCGCTGTATTTTATTCCGTTTACGAAAAACATTTACTTATGTGCGAAATTATCGTAAAAAAATAACATGTTAATAGTCAAAGAAAAGCATTTTATTTTGTTATTTATTTCTTAATATTTAATAATGTAAAATGCTTACAATCACAAAAAAAGTTTATGGTTAATCCGGTTAGACAGGCAGGAAATTGCTTACCGATCGTTCGTTGACTATGTGTCGAGTTACCCCACCCAATAACTTGACCAAGTTTTCATCACCTCGCTTACAAGCCCAATGCATCGCAGTCTGAAATTAATCACAATTCAATAATTGTTATATACATCGATAAAATTCATCCATTTATAGTTCATTATTGTTCCGAATACAGGGGGGACACAGCCCTTCCTTAATCAGGACGCAAAATCTATAATCTATAATACAAAAATTTAACTGAAAAGATTTTTTCTTTTCTAATTAAATAAGACTAATTTGCGTCATTATAATTATGACGGACTCCTTTAAAATTCTGTCTATAATAAACAAGGCAATTTATTTGGAAAATCGCAAATAGAATATTCTAATTCTGAAATAGATACAAAATAAATTATAAGCTTAAACATGTAGAACCTTAGAACAAAATACGATCCCATCAAGAGAGTTTAGTAGGTCGAGAAACAAATTACCTGATTGCTAGTCTTTTATTTTTATATATGTAAAACACTTTGATGGACAATATAATGCCGAAATTATAGCTCTTTATAATCGGAACGTATTAGGATGATTTGCATTCAGATTAAAGATTATATTTTGGTGAAGGTAGGTGTTATTAGCATAGTTATACGAATTACCTTGCCATCATCATTGGCCATTTTAATATTTAAAATGATATGGTAAGCAAAGTATAATTTAAAGGAAACCGTATTTAATGCAGCCTTTATCTAAAGGCTGCGTTCGACAACAGATAATTGTTAGCAATTTCAGCTTGTTTTACTAGCTGTTTTGATCAGATAACTGGTGGTTTAGACATTATGTAGTAGCTGTACGATGTTTGTACATTTTCGATATTTGAATAAATCATTATGAAACGATACTTGGAAAGCAATTTCAAAGCAAGTCATAAAAGTACTAATTTAATGGCTCTACTAATTTATTTAGTAACAGTATTTATAGGAGAAGTATATAGCAATTAAAAAGCAATTTAGCAAGCAAGGTACAGTTGTCGTACAATCGTTCGCTAGAACCCATAAAATCTCCCGAGGACGTAGGTGCGCCGAGGTTTTCAGTCAGCAGTTAGTCTTACGAAAAGGTTTATATTATTTTATTCGAGGCGAGGGTTCCACTCCAGCCACGTACCAATCGGCGTATGTACAAGATGTAGGCGTGATCGTCGCTGATTCAGTGGGGTAGTTAGTGGCGGGCGGTCCTAGGTTCGACGTCACTCGGAGAAATATTGGCCCCAGGGGAAGCGCTGTTAATTTGCAGCGCACATTGGGTACAGACACGATTTTCCACATATCTACCTACGCACTCACCGCCTCCGTGATGTCAATATTGGTTCGAAATACTTTTTGTGGATGTTGTGTAGGAAATGTTATAGCCATATCTTATTGGAGATAAACTGTACCATTTGAAATCACCTTTAATACAACATAACTTTAGGGCATATACAGGTTGTAAAAATTCTTCCATAGATCATTATACCCACAGTACACAACTTACATTTTTTAGAAGATTTGTTGTGAAATTGGTTATATTAGTGTATTTTATCTATATATTGTACAAGCTTCAAACTCCAGGCATGTGGAGTCACGGGTAAGTTACAAAACAAAATACATATTTCACGACTTACATATTGGTAAAATGACATCGTTATTAAAGAGCTAATCAGTTCTGTTATGTCAGCCGCGGGGTATTGGACAACCAATTATAGTGTTTTTTAAAACCTGTAATTAACAATTAAACGTACTTACATACTGTATGTTTCGAGCGAGTGTTTACAGCAGCGCCAGCGGGCAGGTATTGATGACGGACATCCGGGAACAGTAACAAAATAAACGAATTAAAACCTAGGTAATACGATATGTAAATATAAAGTAGAAAACAATAATAATAATAATAATAATAGACTAGGCACTATAACTATTTCAAAGATGGAGTCGTTGGTCTTTGAAATAAAAATCTCATTAAAGCGACGTTTCCGGGTCAGCGGGCAACAGAATTTACGAATTTATTGTAGGCTAACCTAATAAATTTAAAACAGGATTAGGTGGTCGGTGCACAAAGTAAAGCTTTATAATTTACCCGATATAAATCTCGCCTTCACGTCAAAGGAGTCACTTATCAATTAAAACGACTTAAAATGCCCTAAAGACGAATTTCGAGCAACTGCTGTACCTCAATCAAGCACAGTATTTTCAATATTCTCTAGAATATGAAATGTAGTAGATAATATAATTTAAGAGAGATCATACTAATGTTACAAATGAGAAAATATGTTTGTTTTAGCATAGTTTATATTAATGCTAAACGCTTGTTTCAAGGAGCAACGGGTAGGTTTTTTTTGAATGGACATAATGCAATCAAAATAAAATGACATCTGTCAACTGTTTTGGCAACTTTTCTCTTTTTATTGACAATTCATAACGAATCTTCAGAAAAAAGCATAAATCGTTATGGACGAGGCCCCGTAAAACTGCATGGAAGCATCCAAGGCCCCAAATATGAATATAAAAATAGTAATGATAGTCATGGTTAAGAGAAAAAAATATAGAATTCGAAGAATATGGATATATATTCGACTGCACGGATGGCGCGGTGGTTTAAGCGTCCACTGCGCTGTCGAGTGTTGTGGGTTCGATCCCCACACG